>VDFB02266780.1:137458-232146 GCA_007258455.2 Sequoia sempervirens | reverse complement strand
TGATGTGGTTAGATACTTATAAGAAAGACATTTAAACCAACATTCATTGTGTTTGTTCCAACACGTGGAGAGGAGTTGAATTATGCTCTGTAGTGTAGAAAAATGCATACCTTTGCATTTTACCACTTAATTTGGACCTATTTTAGCACCCCTTGCATTAAATTCCCTTTAGGTTACTTATTATGGGCCTCTAAGACCCCTTTTTGTGCATCTTGAGGCATATTTCAATTGTAAACCTGACCAAAATCCATAAACAACCTTTAATCTTGGTAACCCACCTTTCAAACTTGCAAAATAACCCTTCTGGGATCAAGAAACCCTTGGTGGCATCTTAGTCCCCCTTAGTGGGACCAAGACACCACCTAGGGTGTCTTAGTCCCAAGGGCTTTATTTTTAGGAATTAAGAGTGGGAAATGAAAATATTTGAATAAATTTGTCATTTTGTCAGCCTTTGGGATCTAATAATCTGGTTATTAGATATGAATGCCTATAAAAGAAAGAATCACACCAATTTTCACCTAAGTAAGGAAGCAAGTTGAGATAAGTGAAGAGAGGAGAAGTAAGCAAGAAGGAGAGTTTCAAGAAGCAAGGAATTGAAGCCTTTGAGCAACCTTCTATTGTGTTTTTGTAGGTTTTTCAAATCCATTTTCAAGTCAAGATCTATCATTTCCAAATACTAATGATTGATGCCTATGGAGGATCATGAGAGAATCTAGGTTGGAGATGCAACTAGCCATACTTCCAAGCCTAAGGACTTGTTTCTTGATTGATCCCATCTTCAATTGTTCTATTTTTTGCCTAAGGAAGGTATATTTCATGCTTATAGCTTGTTAGGGTGATTTGAGATCTCCTTTATAGGTCATTTTCATTTGCATCTTAGGAATTCTATTCTAACAGATTTGAATAGGGTTTCTACATGTTTTAGCTTGCATAATCTTAGACACGCTTAAGATTAGATGGATCACACACATTTCTATTTTCGGATCTATGCATTTTCATCAAGGTTTAATTACCAAACAAGGGGTTTGACGAAGGAAAACCCCCATAAACAATCAATCAAATTTCCTTTGTTTTGTAGGTTACTTATAGGTTCAGATCTAAAGACTTGGTGAAGAAGGAAGTGTAAACATTGAACCTCAGGATCACATTCAAATATTTCAAAAATTCAAGATGGGACTAAGTTGGTAGGAAGGGCATTTTATTCCTCCCAAGGGTATTTTGTAGAGATTCTTTCAGATTTTGTTCCGACATCTAAAGGTTTTGCATATTCCTCAAAAATAGTAGTGAGACTAAGACAACAATAAGGGTATCTTAGTCCTCCCTAGCATATTTCGACAACATTTTTGCATTTCCAGAATCCTCATCACATTTCCAGACTTCCCAGGTACACATACCCTAACTTGTTGATGCTTAATTTCACCTTTGGAATTGCATTACTAGGTTTTATGATTTGAATGTTAAGTTGTCTTTTCCAAGATTTTGCTTGGTGGTGAACCCCTCAAAGCTTAAAGAGCCCCCCCAGGTCTTCCTTGTTGATAATTGACTCACCTTTGTGTTGATAGCCAGTCCAATTTGGGATCCTAGGACATCCTTGAGTGTTAATTAGAGAATAGTGGTGTTCTATGACCTAGGCCATATGGTACCCATTCCCCTATTGTTCATTTTGGTGAACCCAACCTTTTAGAGCATTCATTTTTTTTTTTGAATTGGAGTTCATTAAGGTCCTAGATCTAGGTTGCATTCATTCTTGCATTGCATCTTGCATTAGTGAAATTGCATCTAGGGTTTCTCATATTTGCATTAATGAAAGTGCATATAGGTTGCATTTTTGCTTTCTTGCATCATTCTATCTCATTGAAAAGCTAAAAAGTGCATTGTTAATCATTCTAATTGCATTTAGAAACATTGTTATTGCATTCAAATTGTAAAAAAAATTATTCAACTTTGCATCCAATTGCTTGTCATTAGTTATTTTTTCTTGCATTCATTTTCACACTTTTCTATTTCTAAACATCAAGTCCCTGGGTAGGCAACCTGGGAACACTATTATCAACATAGATTTTGTTGTTTTTCAGAAAAAATAAATTTACTGGGACTAAAATGCCCTTACTGGCATCTTAGTCTCTCTATGGGTTTTTGGCTTAGAACCTTGTCTGAGTTGTTTACTGTTTGTTCCAGCTTTTGGAAGCTCTAAATTTCATTAGCAGGACCAAGAAGCCCTTGTTGGCATCTTAGTCCCTTTGGAGTTTTAGGTTGCATTTTTTAGAGTTAAATAGTGAATTTTTGTTCTTCTATTTGCTATAGTTACTTTTCTATTTTAGTTTGTCAATTTACTATTTCATGCATCTTCATAGTTCATGTTTACAATTGATTGATAAAGATAGATTATTGCACTTTTATCTTGTTAGACATAGATTTCATTTTACATTCATTAGAAAACCAAAACACAAAAATCAAAAACATTAAATCTAAACAAGCATACATTTATGTTTAGTATGTCAAAACCCTTTGTCCAATTTAGCATAACCCTCAAGCCTTTTAGTAGTGATAACTTTGATATGTTAGATGAAGCCCTTGAAGACTTCATCTTGCAAGGTTTGTCCACTAAGGCTTGTTCAAACAAACCTAAACAAATAGAAGTAAATGTCATCCAACCTCAACTTATTCTTTATCCACCTTCAAACAAACCTCAACCTACAAACAAACCTGTCCTTATCCTTGAAGCACCTAAGGAAAATGTGTCACAAAAATAAAATTATAAT
Source organism: Sequoia sempervirens (assembly GCA_007258455.2). Lineage (NCBI taxonomy): Eukaryota > Viridiplantae > Streptophyta > Pinopsida > Cupressales > Cupressaceae > Sequoia > Sequoia sempervirens. The sequence goes on along the minus strand of VDFB02266780.1, from coordinate 229,384 downwards.
ACTGTTTCTCATACATATAACACAAGGAATAATAGACAACCTCAACCTAATCCCGTTTTGTTACCATTTCCTAATCGTATATTGCCTAGTGCTCCTCATTTGCCTTCACATAGTGGAAAGGAATATGATCTTGTTGAACAACTTAAGAATACTCCCGCTAATATTTCCTTGTGGGATCTTATTCAAACTTCACCTAGTTACCACACCATGCTTCAAACAGACTTACAACAAGTTGTGATTTCTCCTAGTTCAAATGCAAATGAGGTGGAAGCTCTAATACAAGGAATAAATACAAATAATTTGGACATTACCATTCACCAACATGAGCAAACTCCCTTGGAGATGAGAAAGAAATATGATGCTTTCATGGTAATAGCCAGATAAAACAACACAGGAATAAAAAGGACCCTTGTTGATAATGGCTTAGCTCTTAATGTGTGTAGTGTGAACCTTTTAGATAAGTTGAGAGTGGATAAATAAAAAATGAAACCTGATTCCTTATCAATTCAAGGATTTGAAAATATACGAAAGCAATCGCTCGGTGTGATTACTTTACCTATTACAATTGGAAAGGCTGCCTTACAAACTCCAATTCATGTTATGGATCATGAACTTCCATACAATCTTATTTTAGGAAGACCATGGATTCATGAGATGCATGCGGTGCATTTGAATCTTTGTCGTATCATGAAGTATGTTTATAAAAACAAATTATACAACTTGAAATGGACCCCGAGCCTGAAATTTGTTTACAAATTGAAAAAAGGAACCACTAGTCCTTTGAAAAAATTAATTCCAACATCAAAAATAGAACCTATGAAAGAGGAAACACAAGAGATGGAGACACTGTCAAAAATATCAGATGATGATTGGGGTTCCTTGGAATTCACACCTTCATTTATGGGAGAATATATAATCACAAGAAAAGAGGATGAAAAACAAAAGCAACCAATGATTATGTCAACACATAACTCAAAAGAAAACTCACAAGCATCTATGTCATCAAATTTTGATGAAGATACAAGCTACACTACAAAATTTGATGAGATAGATTATCAACAATTACCAAACCCGAAAGAAATGGAAAGAATTTATGGGAGAGGTTATGAACTTATGAAGCAATTGGGTTATAGTGGAAAAGGATGTCGAAAGAAAGAACAAGGAATTCATGTCCTGTGGAACCTAACACACAAGAAATGAAAAATGGTTTGGGATACCATCCTTCTAAGATAATGCAAGCAAACAAGAGACCTTCATTAAACATCAACACTGTTATGTGTAAACCAAAAATCAATCTTACCTTGAAGCATCTAGAATTGATTTCAAATTGAATTTTGAACCATCATGGGAATACTTTGAAGATGACGAAGCCTTGAAATGAATGCTAGGAGTTTATGATAAACCATCTACTCCTCCTCAAAATAAAAAGGTTACATGTGCTATGATTAGCACCAAAAAAAAATATGGAGAAAAGTAAAACGGTGAGATAGACATGAATAATGAAGAATACAACCCTGAATTTCTGAAATCAAACACACTCCCTTTAGGGGATACTATGGAAATAGAAATGGACATCAATGATAAGGAGAAAGTGATTAAGATAGGAAAATGCCTCGATGATAGAGAACAAGAGGATACTACAACTTTGCTTCATGAATTCTCCAAAATTTTCACTTGTACTTATTCGGATATGCCGAGAATTGATCCTAAGATTGTAACACACAATATAATCCTTGCTGAAAATGCTAAGCCTGTCAGACAGGAGATCCAAAAAATGAACCCTAAAATAGCCTTGCTAGTTAAAGAAGAAATTGAAAATTTCCTTGAGGCTGGCTTCATAAGACCTATAGATTATTCTCCTTGGATCTCAAATATTGTCATAGTCGCAAAACCTGAAAATCATATTAGGATGTGTATGGATTTTCATGGTTTGAATAAAACATCTTTAAAATATGACTTTCTCCTTCCTAATATTGACATGATAGTAGACTCAACTGCAGGACATGCTTTGTTGTCATTCATTGATGAATTTTCTAGATACAATCAAATTTTCATCAACCCTCAAGATCAGTATAAAACAACATTCACAATAGTTTGGGAAAAATTTTGTTGGGTTATGATGCCATTTGGATTGAAGAACATGGGCACAACATATCAACAAGCTATGACATTGATATTTCACAATTACATACATAAGATTTTGGAAGATTATGTTGATGATATTCTATCTAAATCTTTAACAAGACAAGACAATGTGAATGTTCTTCAGAAGATTTTGAGTGAATTCGAAAATACAACATGAGTTTGAATCCAAAAAAGTGTCTTTGGTGTAGAGAGTGGAAAACTTTTAGGTTTCATCGTATCTCATAGAGGCATTAAGGTGGACACAAAGAAAATTGATGATATAGTTAGCATGCTACCTCCTAGAAATATCTCTCAATTGCATACCTTACAAGGAAGAATTCAAGCCATTCATCATTTTTTAGCATCCTTAGAAGATGGAACATTACTATTTATACATCTCCTCAAGAAAGGCGTACATTTTGATTGGAACAAAGATTGTAAACAGGCCTTCAAAAGTTTGAAAGATTATCTTGTCACTCCACCTATTTTGCAACCTACCATACAAAACAAACCATTCATCCTTTATACATCAGCATTAGCCCATGCTCTTGCAACATTGTTGGCTCAAAAAGATGAAAAGGGTAAAGAACATCTTGTTTATTGCATTAGTCGAACATTGATTGATTATGAGAAATTATACACAACAATAGACAAAATTTGTTTCACTCTTGTATTCACTACCAGTAAGTTGTGACATTACTTATGGAATGTCAAAATACAAGTGATGATGAAGTTTGACCCTTTAAGACATCTTTTCACTAAAACAAACTTATCAGGATGCTTAGTTAAGTGGGTAATGTTGTTAACTAAGTTTGACCTTAAATTTATTTCCCAAAAAGAAATTAAGGGTCAAGCCTTGAATGAACAGTTGGCTGATGCTCCTTCTCCTTTAGTGTTACCTAGTAATGATTCTTTCCGTAATGATAATGTGTTGACAATCAAAGAAAATACATGGGAATTGTATTTTGATGGATCTAAGTGCAGAACTGGCTCTGGTGCGGGGGTTATAATAAAACTTCCTACAAAAGAGCCTATTCCCTTATCATATCGGTTAAACTTTCTATGTACAAACAACACTACTGAGTATGAAGCATTACTCATTGGATTGTGTGTCGCTCTAGTTATGGGTGCTAGAGACATTAAGATATTTGGTGATTCATAATTAGTCATCAAACAAATCAACGAAAAATATCAAACTAAGCATGACAAATTATCAAAATATAAGGATCTCATAATAAATTTGTTAGAGAAATTTGAATCCTTCATCCTTGACAACATCCCTCAAAAATATAATCATCATTTGGATGCAATGGCAAGTGCAACTTCTCTTATATCCCCTCAAGATCCTTCAAAATATTTCACTTTTATTGTGCATACAGTTATGAAACCATCAATCGAAGATAAAGCAGAAGAAATGCTAGCAACAACCATTGAAGACTCGAGTGAATGGTATGACATGATCTTCAATTATTTGAAAGACAATACCTTCCTGAGCCAACAAATAAAAACACTCGTTCTCATCTTTGAAAATTGACATTTAGATATACCATCCTGGCAAAAATCTTATATAAGAGGTCCTTTGATGGCCTTTTGCTTAGGTTTCTTAAACAATTTAAAATCCCCATAGCACTTGAAGAAGCTCATACTGGTGCTTTTGGGGGGGCATTTCAGAGGAAGATCATTAGTTCAAAAGCTAATCCACATGGGATATTACTTGAGGAATACGGAATAAGAATGCTTTGAATACATTAAGAAATGTCATAAATGTCAAGAGCATAAAAATTTAATCCATGCTCTTGCCTCCGAGCTTCGTGCACAAGTTCCTATTTGGCCATTCTTGGTATGGGGTTTGGATATTATTGGAAAAATATCTCCACCTTCATCTGCCAAACATACATTTATAATCATGATGATAGATTATTTCACGAAATGGGTAGAAGCTATTTCCTTGTGTTCAACAACTGCTAGCCAATGTAATATGCCATTTCATATTGGAACACATTATTGCTCACTTTGGACTTCCTTCCACATTAGTTTCAGACAATGGGACACCATTTAAGAATAATGATGTGAAGAATTTCTTGGAAACATTTAATATAAAACATTGATTCTCAATGCCTTACTACCCACAATCTAATGGACAAGCTGAATCAACTAACAAAAATCTTAAACATATTCTAAGAAAAATAGTGAAAAAGCATACTAAAGATTGGCATACACAATTAACATACACATTATGGGCTTATTGTACTAGTATCAGAACTTCAACGGGAAACACATCTTACAAACTTGTTTGTGGTGCTGAGGCAATTATGCCCCTAGAGTTAGAGATTCCCTCCTTAAGAATCGCTCTTCAAGGGCTAATTGATGACAATACTTATAAGGAACAATGATTACACCAACTTGAAATGATTGATGAAAGGAACATCAACACCCTCAAACATCTTCAAGATTACCATAATAAAATGCAATGAAGTTATAATGATCTTGTCATCCCTTGCTCATTCAGCAAGGGTGATTTGGTGATATACGAGAACTAGCAGAACACCAATGCTAACCTGACAGAGAAAGGAAAGTTTAGCCCTAATTGGTTAGGACCTTATGTAGTTGAAGAAAGCTATGGATCTGGAGCATACTTGATCTCCAAAATGGATGGTACACCTCTTCGGGAACCTATCAATGACGCACATTTGTGTCGGTATTATACCTAGCCTTTCTGAATAGGATGAGTCTTTAAGCAGTGTTGATATAGGTAATAGATAGTATGCCATTGTCTCTCATGCTTGCTTTTTTCTTGACACCTAGTTTTATGTGTCTTGAATATTGGAGTAGTGGGTCCATTGTTGTTTTGGATTCTTACTTTAGGTATCATGCTATTCAAACCTTATGGAGTATGTTATGTTAGATTAAATCCTTATTTGTATTCTATAATTAAATCATGAGTGCATTTAATTTAGCATAACATACTACATCATAAATATAAGAAAACTTAAGAAAAGACATGATAGATCATGGAGATATTTATTGAATAGTCTAACAAAGATTATTTAATAAATCAAATTTCCATCTAACACATATAAATATAAAATCCAAACATACTCATATATATATTATAAAGTTTTAATACATCTCATCAATAGTACAGTGTCACTATGGCCTATGACTATTGGATCCCTTGGGATCTGGTGTCTACATGCATCGAGAGACGATGGTGTGTGATTGAGACCTACTCATGGTAGAAATATCCTTCATAGCTCATAGTTCCCCACGTGCTTCACCCTCACGTATCAGTGCATCCACACGCTCTCACTCTACATGGTCTCTATCAGCCTGGATTCTAGCATTATCTCTCTATAGCCACTCAACCTCTAACTATAACATAGCCTCTCCCTCAGATCTCTAAGCTACTCAAGCCTCCTTTAACTCCACCTCCAGTACTGATACCCAACCCTTAGTTGGATCAATGCACCTAGATACACTATCAAATGCTCCACTGAGCCTCACATAAGGCTCAAACAGGTCCATGCGCTACACCACAAACTATGGGGGCATGTACTCTACGACAATAGCCTCATCTGTAGGAAGGGGTGAAACTATCTCTATAGCCACACATCGGAAGAGATCCTCAAGATCTAACATGTGCCCTACAAGATAGAAATCATAAGAATAATTAGTATACATCATCATAATATACATATACATGAGCATGATATACATAAAAACATAAAGCATAATAATAATATATCATCCCCTGGGTTTGTAGCATGATCTGTAGGAATCTCAAATGCCCTATTTCTCTCCTCATGCTCTTGAACATTGGAACATGTAGATTGTGACCTCGTAACCAATGTGGGAACTATATCTCTCCACTCAGGTCTAGGAGGACTAGCCTCACCTTTGTCATTGTCCTCGCTTTTAGGCTGGCTCTACTCATCCTCTATCTCCTCATCATCCTCCTCTCCCTCATAGTCACTATCCCCCTCTGACTCATCATCCCCATCTAGAAATAGGTCTATTGGATCTAGCCCTTCTTGAATCTCTATCCTCCTCCCCTAGATCTAGTAAAGGTCTTGCAAATCCCATAGGATAGCCCATAGGAAAGATAGGTCCTGGCCAAACCACCTACTCCAGTCGTCACTCATGTCTGTACTCCTTTGCATCACACTAGACAACATCATCTACTATAAGTCATTTAAGGTCCCCAGGTCTACAAGCACTCAATACTGACCGTCTATATGAATACCGCAATATTGGTCATCTTTGTATCTACTCGAATTGTCTCATGACATGGTCATAATCGAAGGGTCTCACTACGTGATCATGTTGACCCAACAAAAGTTTGTCCCTTTGCATCTACCTCATCTATCTTGTAGTTACTGGCCAGAAGAGCTCCATCAAATAAGGTCTCCATACAATATCCTCCTCCCTCATCCTATCAAATCTGACCCTCCAAAATAGTACATCACCATGCTTCCACGCCTATCTAAGTGGGTAACTGAAGGCTTGTGTGTATCCCACCATGGTGGCAATAAAAAATCCTCTCAGTCTGGTACAGGTAATGTGCTCCAAGCACCAGGTTTGTAGAAAAGTGCAGTGAAGCATGTTGTTCACCTCTCCATAAGTAAGCCGAACCAAGTCATAATATAGGTGCGCTAGTATGCTCCGACCCCTTGAAAATACGATGCGATAGTGCTCCATGTCTCAGATCATGTACACTATTCCTCCCTCTAGATGTGCCTCATGGCCATCAGGAAATAGTACCAGTGCTACTGTGAAGATCATGATCCATCTAACGAGTGGTGACTATGCATGTAATTGCCATGCAAGCTCGATGCATGGTCCTATGGTTTTGCGACAAACAAGTCTCCCTAGGCAATATTCAGTGTCAGACCACATATCCTCAAAGCTCCTACCATGTGCTAGAAAAATCCTCTTGCCTCAGATGGGCACCCGTAGTATCCGTTGCACGTCCTCTAATGTGATAGTCATCTCTCCCGTTGGTAAGTGACATGTGCAAGTATCTGCGTCCCATCTCTTTTCCAATTCCATCAACATGGTGTCATGATATCACATCATTGGGGAGAGATAGGCCCAGTAGAGACCTATCTCCTGGAGGATGTGCACATCCTCCTCAGGTAGTTAATCGAATAGCTCTTGTAGATGGCTAAATGTTCAACTACCCAGGTGCTAGCGCAGCCGAGGTGCAGTTTGGTATAGAAAAGAAGAAAAACATCATTTAAAACATCTTAAAAACTTAAATTTGTGCTTTAATGGTCAAAAAGTGTGCTAAATTTGCTCTAGAATATCTTAATTAAGGGCTCTAGACACTTTATTCCTTAATTGGGACACTTTTCGACAAAGTGGGACACTTTGCAACAATCTAGAAAAATGAAAGAAGATCCCTCCCTAGACTTTTATTCATAAACACATAAAAATTTGACTAAATCAAAGTACAAAGAAGGAAAAATCCACTCACAATAGGCTATATAGCTCATCTCGTGCGATCACCTCCCGTAGAAGCTAGATCCATGGACATGTGGATGGGTGTCTGCTCGACATGATAGCTCACTCTACTCCAAGATCACTCTATAAAAAGGTAAAAGATAAAATGAATATGAGTTACCTTCTCTTTATCTTTATATACATGCATTTTTAGGTCACTTTTTTGTTAAAAAGAAAAGAAGTGCTTTTTATTTAAACTAACATATTAGGAGCTAGCAAACTCCATTTTCGATGTCATTTGTTGCATTGGAATCATGGGTTTTCTCTCATTCTCATCAAATGTCTATCATCAAGTGGCATGGTACTTGGAAATTCCCTATGATGGACTTGTGCAGTTCAATGTGGTTGGATTGCTACCTTCATTCCACCTCCATAAAGCAAGCGGAATCAAGGGGGGGAATAAATTCACCCTCGAATTCAATTTGTGAGGTAAGTTAGATAAGAGGATTATGTTTGAGCTACTAATGAATCTGTGATGCAGGATGCGGTTCCTAACATTGTGGTTTTTCAGGTAACTACGGTGGGGGCTTCATTCTCCCTAATGAATCCATATGAGTATCCTTTTATAAATTTAATTTTTGAAGTACTTTATCTTGCATATGCACGTAGTGTCATATGGGCACTAAAGTGAGGGCTAAATGTAGTGTAGAAAAATGCATACCTTTGCATTTTCACACTTAATTTGGACCTATTTTAGCACCCCTTGCATTAAATTCCATTTAGGTCACTTATTATGGGCCCCTAAGACCACTTTTTTGTGCATCCTGAGGCATATTTCAACTATAAACCCAACCAAAATCCATAAACAACCTTTAATCTTGGTAACCTACCTTTCAAAATTGTAAAATAAGCCTTGTGCAACTAAGATGCCCTTGGTTTCATCTTAGTCCCCCTTAGTGGGACCAAGATTCCACCTAGGGTTTCTTAGTCCCGAGGGCTTTATTTCCAGGAATTAAGAGAGGGAAATGAAAATATTTGAATTAATTTGGCATTTTATCGATCGTTGGGATCTAATAATCGGGTTATTAGATAGGAATGCCTATAAAAGAAATATTCACACCCATTTTCACCTAAGTAAGGAAGAAAGTTGAGATAAGTGAAGAGAGAAGAAGTAAGCAAGAAGGAGAGTTTCAAGAAGCAAGGAATTGAAGCCTTGGAGTAGCCTTCTATTGTGTTTTTGTAGGTTTTTAAAATCCATTTATAGTTAAGATCTAGCATTGCCAAAGACTAATGATGGATTCCTATGGAGGATCATGAGATATTCTAGGTTGGAGATGCAACTAGCCATACTTCCAAGCCTAAGGACTTGTTTCTTGATTGATCCCATCTTCAATTTTTGTTCTATTTTCTGCCTAAGGAAGGTATATTTCATGCTTATAACCTATTAGGGTGATTTGAGATCTCCTTTATTGGTCATTTTCATTTGCATCTTAGTAATTCCATTCTAACACATTTGAATAGGGGTTCTCCATGTTCTAGCTTGCATAATATAGACACACTTAAGATTAGGGATCACACACATTTCCAATTGAAAAAATATTCACTAAGCTATAGGAGAAAAGACAACAATGTAGATAAATGTAAAGCATTTTCTAGACTAGTCCAAACAACTAACAATAGTACCAACCTTCTACAATTCACAAAAACCTCCTCGGAAATATATGTGACTTAAAGTAGATTCAAAAGTGATGGCATCGAGCGGGAAAGGAATTTCAAATTCTAGTAATGCAGATGATGACAGTGGTGAATCAAAAGAAGAAGATGATGGTTTTTGGTCAATGGGGGTCTGGTGGCTTCAACCTATTTTTCTAGACTCATGGGGGTTTTTCTCCTAGTAGTTTCTTGTTGCTTGTTCTAAGATGTGCTCTTTGCTACTCTATTTTCTTCATGGTGGTCTACGGAGGATTGGTGGCCTTTTGTGGATTCCTGTGTGGGGATGTGGTGTGGATGGCTTAGTTTCTCCTACCCCAGTGGTGTTCCATCCTTTTTGTGTATCTTGTGGTTGGGGCTTGGTCATTTTTTTAGATATAACTAGTTTTTGCCTCTACTACTAGCTACTCCTTGTTTTCTCTTGTGGGTGGTTCTTTCCTTTGCTTGAACTTCCAAGTTTGTTCTTTTGTCGGCTTGTTGGTTGTGGGTTCGGTTCCTTTTTCTTTTCAGCCTTGTTTTTTGATAGTTGGTCCTCCTCTCTTGTGTTTGGGTTGGCACTTTTTCTGTTCCATGGTGGTGTGGCCAAGGCCCTATCTGGTTTTACAATCCATCTTTCATGCTCTCCAGAGCTTGGTTGGGGACCATGGTAAAGTGGGGATTTATAGATTTTGAGGTATCTGCTACTCTCGGTTAGAGCTGGGTTGCTTGCTCTCTCACTCTTTCCCTTTGCAATAGCCTTTTGTCCCTTTAGCTTTTGTTGAGGACCTAGTTCTAATTATTGGCTTGACATTTGTGGTGATAAGATCTCCATCTTGTAGAGTTTTTTTTTTCCTTTAGAGTTTGGTCTATACTGGAGGTGTCTTGTGTTAGTTGTTGTCTCTGAAGTGTTTACTATCACAGCTTGTGTTGTGATAGCCAGATTTTTAAGATTGTTCCTCTAGGGTTTCAAGTGTCTCTTCCTTGTTTCAAAGTGGTTTGTGTCTTGTTTTGGAGAATCCAAGCTCAGTTTTCTTGTGGGATTTAGGTTCTACTATGATTGTATCTATTGTTCTACTTCTTTGACTCCAGAGGTTTCGGGTCTTGATTTTTTGTGGACTTCTCTATTGAAGGAAGTAACTATTTTTTCTCCTATGGAATTTGAGTTTGATTCTCTCTTGGATATGTTGAACTTTTTTGGTATGCTTGTTCCTTTGGTGGTTGTCTTGCTAATGATCTTGAAGGGTGTTGTGGAATCTCATATTTTGAACCATTTGTTCTTGATGGGGTTGAAGGAAAAGTTTTTTATGTAGACTAAGTTGTTTATGCTGCCCATGGTTACTTGGATTTTTATTTCTACTAGAGTTAGTACAGTCTTCCTAGCTCTTCAAATTATGTCTGCTATGGAGGTGGAGACTTCTCATATTAAGGTGGAGATCTATCCTTTTGAGGTGGATGATGGTTTTGGGGGTGTGGCGGGTTGTTCTTGCTTCTTTAGCTAGGATTCTCTCTTACAACTCCCATTGAGGTGGAGGCCACTCCTATTGAGGTGGAGTTCTAGTTGGCAAGAGAGTCTTTGTTGTAGTGGACCAAGTTCTCTTGGTGACTTCTCCTATAGAGGTGGAGGGGCTTATTGGAAGGTGGGGATTTTCTGCTCCATCAACATTACCTCTATTTAAAACTCTGAAATTTGATCGCTGTGTGAAAGGATTTTGGCATGGAGGGTGGAAAATTGGCCTGTTATGCTGGCTGTGAAGCCTGTTTGAGGAAATTTCAGGGATCGACTCCTTATTGGCCCATTTTACTAGCTCTAAGGCCTACTTTGATGGATGTTTGGGTTTTTGACCCATTTGTTCCTTCTTGTAAAGGTTTGAAGATTTTCTAGTTTTTCCACCCCTGGGGTGGTTGTCTTTTGCTTTCTATTTTGTAGCTTTGTTGTGGTCTAATGGCCTACTATTCTGGTGTTGTTTCCTATCCTACTTTTGTTATTTTGTTGGGTTCGAGTGCAGTTTCTTGCTATTGTCTTGTCTTGTTGTTGTACTTATTGCTAAATATTTCGTGATGTAAAAGGGATCAGGGCCCTTTCAAAATCCATTCTTACCTAATAAAAAACATAGGTGACCTAAAAAGATAGGAGTGCAACATCCACAAAACACAAGATTTGAATCCAAAACTATAAGACCATATCTTCAATAGGGGAGGAATGTGGATCATTCTCCCAATCAATATTCAACACAATTTCCTAAAACATAAACACTTAATCAACTTGTGAAGACCAAAACTTTCTTTCAACAATACATGCTTCATTAGGAACAACAAGAGAGAGAATACTACATACTGTAGATCATCAAAAACATCTCTCCACCATTAGAAATACTTCTAATCCTCATCATTATGAAACCAACTCTACTAATAACAATTATACTCAATACTTATTAGACAAGACATGACATCCAACCATAAACTCCAGCAACACCACCATACATCAATGTTAGCCCAATCTAAATGTTGTCAAAAATGACAACCAATGCCAAGCAACAATCACTGCAACAATCTCACCAAGTATTGACATCAGATACATCAAATGCCAAAAATATCCCTTACTTCTCAAGAGTTGAAATCAATGACAACCAATAATCAGTGTTGACATCAATGAAAACCACTACCAACAATCTTACCAAGTGTTGACATCAATAAAAAAATCTTCCAAAAATCTCTCCATTCGGAATTGATGGTAACACACACCTATTCACTCTCCCCCTTTGACATTAAGGACAAAGGTCCACACACTTTTGCACAAAACAACAGTATATATTCTAACTTCAAGGACAAAGGGTGAAAGATCTTTATTTGAATCAACAAGACATTCTCCCCCTTTGACCAACAATACCTCTTCTTCAAGAAACCATACCAACTCCCATAAGGAGCACATTATTTCTCCTCTTAAAGTTTCTACCCCTTTGATGTATATACACTCCTTCTTGAAACACCTAATAGGCTCCTCCTATTAGTAGAAACCATTACCGGCTCCCCCTGAGAGGAAGCCACCATCAATCTAGGCATAAAGATATGTCTTGAATTACTCTCCCTAGATAGATACATCAATTATGCATCTAGTTAGAATAAGGAGGGGAAATAACCCCTAACCTCCACCAAAGATACTCAAAAGTATCCTTTGATAGTGCCTTAGTGAAAATGTCTACAATCTGATTCTTGGTAGGAACATACTCCAATTTCACTTCATGCTCTGCAACCTTTTCTCTTAGAAATTGATACTTGATAGAAATATGTTTAGTTCTTGAATGTATTATTGGATTCTTGGAAATGTTAATTGCACAATATAGGAATGGGTTCATCATACACCACTTTCACATCTTTTAGGGTCTACTTTATCTAAACCACCTGGGTGCAGTAAGATGCTACAACAATATATTCAACCACTGTTGTGGATAAGGAAACCGAATCTGGCTTCTTACTAAACCAAGAGACCAATTTGTCTCCCAAAAAGAATGCACTTCCACTTGTACTTCTCTGGTCATCCACATATCCTGCCAAATAAGCATCAGTATAAGCACTCAAAGAGAAATTTTTATCCTTCTTATACCACATGAGATAATCCAAAATTTCCTTCAAATATCTAAATATTCTTTTCACTTCTTCTCATGATATTTCTTAGGATTGGCTTGAAATATGGCAACCAAACATACTACATGCATGATATCAAGTCTCGAAGCAGTCAAGTATAGAAAACCTCCAATAATAGACCTATATAGAGTCTCGTCAAATTTTGGAGACTCAATAAATTTTATCAAGTGACAACCAATCACCATAAGATCACCAAAAAGTTCAGAATCCTTCATGCCAAACTTCTTCAACATATCCTTTACATACTTAGCCTGAGAAATAAAGATACCATCATCGAGATACCATCATCGTGCTGGACAATTTGAAGCCCAAGGAATAAAGACAAATCACCAATCATTGAAATTTCAAATTATTCTGCATCTCTTCTACAAACTTCTTACACATACCATCATCTCTACCAAATATGATGTCATTGTCATATACTTAACCACAATCAACAACTTATCTTCTTGAATCTTAAAGTAAATATTGATATCTATAGTACCTTTCTTGAATAATTTTTGAAGTGAGTACTTATCCAACAAGGCATTCCAAGATCTAGGAGCTTGCTTGAGACCATACAAATATTTCTTGAGTTTGCACACCATATCTAGATCTTCTGATAACTGGAAACCATTTGGTTGCTCAATGTATACCTCTTCCTCTAGATCACCATTCAGGACTGCTGACTTGACATCCATTGGATAGACTTTAAAGTTCTTATGACATGAAAAATTAAGAACCATCCTTATTGATTTCATTTTGGGTACTGGCACAAAAGGTCTCCAAAAAATGAATACCCTCAACTTGAGAATATCCTTGTACATGTTTAGAAAACAACATGCCTTCATCAACACTTTACTTTTCCAAAACATAGACTGCAACTTTGTCACATATATCTTTCACTATACAAGGTGTGATGCCTTGAATTCTTGAATATAACACCTTCACAACATGACCAACTTATCTTCTGAACTGCAAAACAAAATATTTCTCTATGAAGAGATGCAAACCAAAATATAATGACTCTCTATGAAACATTTATTTGCATTGAAGCCTTCAAAATGGTTCATTCTTACATAGTAGAAATGTGCACTAAAGAATCCAATCCAATTCTTCTTTTATGGTGAATTCTTTAGCATCTCATCCTTTCTTGCAGGGCTAAAATTTAATACAAATTAAATCTCCCTCTAAGATAATTCTCTATCTCAAATTTTCTTAAGGTCTTGTGCAAAATGCACTAGAGTAGAATCAACATTCTTCTTATTCTCATGGACCTTTTTCATTACCCTTATCTTGTTGATTATGGGTTTCATCCTTTTCCTAATTTTGAAGTAGTGGCTTCACAAAGCTACTTCTGCAACCATTTTCTTTATGTCCCACATTATTGCATTTGTAGCACATAGTGTTGTGCTCTAGAACAAAATTGTTCCTTTTCACCTTGGATCTGCACTCAATAGCTTTATGACCAAAGTTTTTGCAAGTATAGAAATATTCATGAAATGATATAACATTGTTTCCTTGAGGCACAAATGGTATAAATTTTTCATGTTATTATTCCTTCTTTTTCTATATTTACAATCAAAATCCTTATGCCCAAAATATTTGCAAGAAAAGAAAAATCCTAGAAAATATTGATTGAACCTAGTAGAAGCATGTTGTCTTGTGGGTGGAGGAATTCTAGATGCCTTTTTGTTTTTAGACAGGAATGAATCCACCTTCTCTCTTTCCATCTTGATCTGTCTTTGCATCTTTGGAGGCATTATTATTAGAATCTTCAATGCAAGATTTCTCCTCCTCTATCTCATTTACTTTCCATCTGATTTGGAATTATCTAGACCAAACTCTTCTTTTTAATTTGTTCTTTTTCGCATTCCAGTTTATTTCTTAGAGTGACAATCTCCCCCTTAAGTTTAAAGAATTCAAATATTTTCTCACGGAGCTTGGTATTCAAGGAATCTTCAATCTTCTTTTTCTTTTCAACCTTAATTTTCAAACTAGAGATCACATCTTCTACCATTTTTAGTTTGATTTTACATTCTTTACCTTCTACTTGAGCTTTCAATCCTCCTATTTCTTTCTTTTTTTTTAAAACAAGCTCTCATATTTATGATTTAGTGCCCTTTCTTCATTTCGGTTTTCAAAAGAAGTCCAAAGTTTTCCTTAAAAACCGATTTCCCAATCATCTAAATTGAATTCCCAACCTTTAGGTTCCATTGACTTTAGATCCCGTTTAGAATAAAACATATCTTTATCACTCAAGGAGCCATACTTTTGGGTATGTGCAGGATCATGATGGGCCAAAAAGTGGCAATATGATGGGTATGTGGCTAACGACTTCTTTTTTACCCAAAATTGATGAACGAAAAGGGTTTTTAAAGGAGATTCTCAGCTTTCCACCAATATAAATTATGCTTTACTTTGGATTTAATAAGTAATTATTATTCATTTTCTATTCAAATTATGACTAAAGTCTTGATTGATAGGCTGATTGAAAACAATCTATAGCTTTCAAACAGTATCACATTTTTTGAATCCAAAACATGCGTTACATTCTATGTTTTGCATCCTATAGGATTAAAAAAAGAAAAAATGAATTTCATGAAGTTTTGACGAAGATAAGGTGGTCATACATACAATTTTTTTATATTTTTTAAAAGTTGTAATAAAAAAATCATAATTAATTGTTTACTTGGAAAAAAATTACAAAATAATATGCACCACATCAAGACATGAGTTCTCTACTTATACCTAAAATCTTATAAAAAATATTATTATTTTATTGTGGTTAGGGTGGTCAGATAGACACCTACTTCTTATTTTTTCCCTGAAATTTAAGTACTACTGCATTGAAATTTCAAATTTTCACCAAATATATTTTCTTTTTTAAACAAATCTAGTAGTTTAGAAACTACATTCAATTTGCTACAGTTTCTATTCTTACATATTTTTGAAATAATATAGATAACTTATTCAAATTTTTACGTCAAGTTACCTAACTCTGATTTTTCTGAATTTTTTGCCACTTAAGGGCTTGTTTTTTCCATGATGATCCTGCACATACCCTTTTTACAATTGTCAACATCACACATTTTTTCATTAAGAGCCATAACAAGAGTATCATCATTTGAATCATTCTCATCTTTTGAGTAACAACTACTCTCCTTAGAATAGAGACCTCTTTTGACCTTATCTCATTTTTTATCATCATTTGATTCATTGTAAGGACATTTAGATGTAAAATAATGAATCCTTCCATAGTTGAAAAACTTGAAATGTAGTTTACCTTTGTATTTTTTCTCCCTTTCTTCAATCTTCTTACAATGTTTTCTTAAATCTCATCAATGTCATCATTTTGATCAATAGCTTCATATTTTATATTTTTATTAGCTTTGAATGCAACTTCCTTGTTTGGAACATCTCTGTCAAATTTTCTCATTTCAAAGGCAGTTAGAGTACCAAACATTTCATCTACTAAATATTGATACAAATCCTTAGATTCTTCAATAATAGACACTTTATGACTATAGAATTTAGGGCTCAATATCTTAGAACCTTTTTCACAACCTCATCATCTTTGACTACACTACCAAGACTAGTGATACCAATAAAAACTTCATGTACCTAGAGCATATAAGTTTTAATTTCTTTATCCTCTGAAATTCTTAAGGTCTCAACTTTCCTCTTGAAAATATACATCTTGGATTGCTTCACTTTGGTATCCCCTTTATAGATACTGCAAAGCTTTTCCTAGAGATCCTTAGCAGAGATTTTCATCACCTTCAAAATTTATGAGTCAACCAATGCATACAAGATAAAAAATTAGGCTTTCCATTGTTATCATATAACCTAATTTCAGTTGGATCAGTTGGAGGAGAAGAAGGAGCAACATAACCATCTTTGATTGATTCCCATAGAACAAACCCTAGAGAGTTTAGATGGCCTTTTGTTCTTAATTTTTTGAAAGTGTAATTAGTCTCATCAAACCTAGGACCCTTGTAAGCTCCATCATGTTCCATCCAGACCTTTACGTCAAGCATTCAAGTTTATTTAGAGGAATTTGGCTCTGATACCAATTATTGAACAAACTAGATACTAAGAGGAGGGGTGAATCAATATCTACAAAAACTTGAACCCCTCTAGAACTAGAAATCTTCAACATAATAAAAGTTCTTAACCAAATCAAAACCCTTGAACAAACCGGTAGTAGTTTAAACCTTCAAAAAACTCAACTATCTTTAGCAATGAAAGATATAGCAATTTTAACCTTAACTAGATCAACAACAATGATAAAAGAGAAAAGAAGCACACATCAACAAGATAACACCAAATTTACATGGACAACCCATTAAGGAGAAAACCATGTGATGAGAGTTAACTCACAATATAAAGGCTCACTACCAAAAAACAACTTGCAAACTAAGGTGTACTACCTTAGAGAAAGATATAAAGGACATGCAAAACTGAAGCACACACAACTTTAGGGGCAAGATACAAGGACCTGATGAGATTCACTATCTTAGAGCAAGATACAAGAATTACAATATTTGTCAACACAACACTTTGTTGATTGAGGAATTATAGTACATCTAATCTTTCTTTCACATTATTTCACACTTCCTTCTATGAGATATTCAATTACATTCACACTCACACTTCTTCACACTTAATCAAACATCCATACTTTTGCAACTAAAATGATCTTGCATTTATATCTATTGCAACACTTCAAAACTTCAATTAGGTCATCGAGAAAAGAATATAAACAATTATTTCAATAAGTTGGCCACAACTTGACATACTGTATTCCTATTATAAAAATAGAGAGGACCAAAAATAATCTTATTACATCTTCCAATCTGGTCCAAA
The DNA here is from genome assembly GCA_007258455.2 of Sequoia sempervirens. Classification (NCBI taxonomy): domain Eukaryota; kingdom Viridiplantae; phylum Streptophyta; class Pinopsida; order Cupressales; family Cupressaceae; genus Sequoia; species Sequoia sempervirens. The sequence goes on along the minus strand of VDFB02266780.1, from coordinate 211,639 downwards.
ACACTTCACACATTGGCGCACATCAACCCATGTCAACAATAGGGAAATGTGTAGATGTAAACATGAAGCACATAACCAGTCAACCCAAAAACATATTTATAATTGAATTAACTCAATGTGGTCCCAAAAAATATAGGTGAAGACATAAATCCATCATAACACATCTTCAAATGCAAGTGCAAACCCTTAAGCATTTAGCACAAGAAAGAAAAAAAGTGGGTTGTCGACCAAATATCCACATATAACCCAAAAAACCAACTCAAGACATAATGCAGCACCAAGGAGCTTAACTGACAACATGTGGATCACATGGGGATGTTCCATGAACATCCAATAACACTTATAGACACTTAAATTCCATACTATCATACCACCAATAGCCACCTCAAGCCAAATAGGAACATAATACTTCATTCAAGAGACATAGAATGGATAAACATGAGATATATAAAATTAATAGATCAACTTGTGGACCACTTCAACACATGAAATTAGAACTAAGAAACTACACAAACATTGAAAACACATTCACCAAGCCACAAGAGAAAATACATCAATATGAAGAAATGCAAAGCATTTTTCGGACCAGTCCATTGATCTAACAGCACTACCAACCTTCTATAATTCACATAGACCTCCTCAGCAACACAAGTGACCTGAAAATATAGGAGTCTAAAATCTACAAAACATAGACTTTGAATCACAAACTGCAAGACCATATCCTCAACAACAAAGGAATGCAAAGCATTCTTCTGGTCAGTCTTCAAGATAATTTCTTGAAATAGAAACACTTAATTAACTTATGGAGGCCAAAACTTTCTTTTAGCAACACATGCTTGATCAAGAACAACAAGAGAGAGAATACAACATACTATAAACCAGTAACAACATCTCTCCACCATCAATAATACTTCTAATCCTCATCTCAATGCTTCTAATCCTCATAATTATGAAACCTACTCTGATGATAGCAATTAAATATACTCAATACTTATTAGACAAGGCATGATATCCAACCATGAACTTCAACCACACCACCATACATCAATGTTAGCCTAAATTGAATGTTGTCAACAATGAAAAGAAATGCCAAGGAATAATCACTACAATAATCTCACCAAGTATTGACATTAGAGACATCAAATTCCGACAATATCCCTTATTTCTCAATAATTGATATCAATTACAACCAATAATAAGTGTTGCCATCAATGATAACATCTTCCAATAGTGAAGTGATGTGAATTTCACTCACTAAGTTTAGCAAAGTTACTAAATTTAGAAGAGTTAATTAAATTTAGGACCAGAAGACTAAATATGATATAATTAGCAAATAAAATAAAATAAATTTTTTATTAATTTTTAGAGGAATGTGAAAACTAAATAAATTAAATAATTTATTTAATTTTGGAGGAATAATTAGCTAATTAAATATTTAAAAAATTATTTGATTATGAGAGAGGAGAAAGAATCTATGATCTTTAATTAAATAATTAATTTAATTAATGTGGGAAATGGGTTAATTTAATCAAATAATTAAAAATTATTTAATTAATAGTGATGAAAAGGGTGATCAGTAATAGTGACTAGAAATGACGAAACAGAAGAATGCATGGTGCATGATGATGATTAGAAATGATGAATTAGAAGAATGTGTTAGACATTCTTAGGTGTCTGTAGTTTGAAATATTCAAAGGTTTTAAGAAAATAGTTATGTTTAAATAGTGAGAATGATGATTTATTTTTTATTTTATCTTTATCAAATTTTTATTTTTTGGTATGATTGAGATCTATATTTGACCTCTAATAATTTTGTGGTATTGGGTCATTTAGTTGTGATAGTTTAACAAGATGATAACTTCTAATTTAGATATGTACTCTCCCACATAATCCAAATATTTTTTCGTATATATAAAATAAATTATATTTATCTAAATGTACCATTATGTTTCCCTTGATTAAGTATATTGATTGTTTTAACTTAGTTAAAATATTAATTTTAGAAGTGGGTGGATGGACATGCATCTTTCCCACATGAATGGTGTGGAAAGACCGATTTAAAATCGATTGAAACAACAAATTCTAAAGAGGGGTTGGAATCCTAGGTGGTGATGACTTGGCTGAAGGGTGGAGAGTGGACCTACTAAGGGTGGAGAGTGGACCTACTGGAGACCACCTAAGCTGCAGTTGAAAGTTTTTGTGGGCTTATACATTGAAGAATGTCATCATGGAAAGTTAACTGTGAGGTCTCATCAACTCATTATGGTGGTGCAAGATAAAATAGGAAGCATGCACCTATCTATGTGGCTCATCCTTTAAAACTCATTTTGAGGACAACTCACAATTTTTGGTGGGTAGTGGTGATTTCCCAGGCTGGAATCATACACGATCTTTGCATAATGGCTCTTTATATCTCTCGTTAGGTGTGTCCTAACACTACACTTGCACTAATCTGGTGATTTCTTTCTTTTGATTTTGTGTCCCTAGTGAGATATGGAGGAGAGATCAAAATTCATCGTTATGATGTCTTCATAAACCTTGATGAGCATAAGGGTTGCAATGTCAATACGCCTACAAACCATCATTCAGAAGATGTCATTTTGTGGTTCTATCACAGACCAACACCTAAAGCATATTCTCAAGAAATATGACACGCTCATCCTTGCAGCCATGAAGATGTTTCTGGGGAAGGGCTTCCTAGAAGATGATGAGACCTATAGGGTGGAAACCAATATAACTTCCAGGGTTTTGGTGGCCCTTCTAGATATCAGGATGACCAAACAGGAAGCTGATATAGTGATAAGAAGGCTCTTCTATGCAGACCTGTTGGTGGGGATGGAACAAGTGATTTATGTGGCCTCCCCTCGTATTGGCATACCATGCCCACAAAACATGTGGCTTCTCTATGTGTCAGGAGAGGTAATTGAATATTACCCTCTCCTACTTGATCTGAAAGGCATGGCACTGGTTGATTACTGGCAGCTAGCGGTGGTGGGTGGACTATCTACTATAGGTTCTTAAGCTTCCCCCTTCTCAGTGTGGCAGATGGGTTCCTAATTTCAAGGCATTTTCTCAGGCTAATAAATTCCTTTGATCTGGATGGTCAGGTTCAGTTTGTGGTATGGTGTTGGCAGTATGTTATCTAAACCTATGAATATATTTGTGGCTTAATTTCTTCTACTCTACATCTAGGGCGCTCTTGGTTGGTTGCGGGCTATTTTGGTCTTTGGTATGGTTTTTAATATGAAGCTCAAAAATGTATGGGGATTTTGTATAGTTTTGCATAGGATGGTTGGGTATGGTGGTAGCGATCGCCATTTTCAGGGTGGTCCATATAGTTTTTTGGACATGTTTGGAATCTCTACAATTTTGCTCTCTTGCTTTGTAGATGAATTGTACTTCTTCTTTGAATATCAATACAAATCAAACCTTATGTATAAAAAAAAATTAGAAAATAAAAATACTTGAAAATTCAAATCTATACAATTATATTACTTTTAGAAAACAAAAATACTTAAATATTAAATAATTAAAATCACACTAAAACTAAAGAGTTTCAATTTTTTTTAATGAAGGTTAAATTATGATTTATACTATAAGTTAGATGTCCATCCTTTGTTATAATTAAAATTTAAAAAGGCATGTAAGAGCATGTAGATATTTGATCCCAAAATTGTTAATTTTTTAAGTACAATTTTATCTAGTGATCACCCTAGTGAAGTCATCATTTCTATCTTGATCCTCTACATGTTCTTGTGTGAAATTCCATGGATTTTATTTTCTCTATATTAAGACTTATGCATTAGCAATGAAAAAAATAATATTATTAAGTTGAACCATTTATAATTAATACAATTAGAAAGTGGATATAATACTATAGAAATGTAAAATTGACCTAACACTTATCACACACCCTAAATGACATTTTCACATCATCAACATCACTATCATCAAACATCACTACATTTCACATCAATTGCATTCAAAACCCTAATTTCCTCTATTAATTGAACAATACGACATTATTTAATTAATTCACTTTTTCATCATTTTCGATGAATTAAATAAATTTCATTTATTTAATAAAGTCCTGGAAACCCTATTTATGCTATTAATTGAATAAAACAACATTATTTAATTCACGTTTCTATCATTTCGACCAATTAAAAATTATATTTATTTAATAGTCTTAATTTCACTAGATTTCATCTTGATTAGTTAAATAATACCAATTATTTAATTACATCAATAGATCATGTTATTCCCCTAAGTTGATTGAATTATTAAATCATAATAATTTAATTAACTCACTTTCCCTCCAAATTTAAATAGTTAAATTAAACTATTCAAAACATCATCAAAAATCAAATCAAACTAATATAACTTTGTTTGCAAAAGTCAAACTTGATTTGCACATTCAACTCTAAAATGAATGAATTAATTAAATCAATTAATCAATTATCCTCACCCACTTTGTAATTGAGTAAATTACGATTGCTGACTAAGCCATCTAATTTGCTGTCTAATCAATCTAATTTCCTAACTAAGCCATCTAAACCCTGACTGATTAATCTAAATCCTGATTGATCAATCTAAATCTTGACTAACCAATCTATTCCCCAATCACACAAATTGTACAATCTACTTTGCACAATCTATTTGTGTCTAAATCCTCTCAACACCTTTTGATCGTTGATCAAGATTTCTTACTACATGATCCTGATCATCCATTTTGAATCACATTTTCTATATAACAAACCTCTTTCCTCACAAAAAAAGATCGGAGAGTTAACATAATTTTCACAACGAAGTATTGGCAACATTCACAACCACCATTAGAGCTTCAACATTTCTTTGACCAACCAACCATACACGCATCGAGCTTTGCACAGAAACTATGGAGGCTTTGTGATGATACGAACAATCCAACATCAAGCGAACACACTCCGATACAGGATGGTAACACTTTGCTTTTGTTTTGAATTCAATTTGGTAATCATAATATTTTTTAATGTGTTTTCAATAGCTTAGTTTCATTTAGTAAGTGTAGGATTAAATCTAGATTATTGTTCTTGATCTTAGATTAGATTCTGATTTCATTTACATTTATCTTGTTTGCATCTATAATTTTCCCCCTCACACAAATACTCATAATATATTTATTAGTAATTAAAAATATAAAATTACATTAATTTTAGAAAAAAATATAAAAATTAAACAATTAAAAAAACACTATAAAATAAAAAAATTCAAATGTTTTCCAACGAAAGTAAAACTATGATTTATACAAAAAGCTACATTTTTATCTAATGTTTCTTTAAAAGTAATTATAATTAAACCGCCGGTCACGTTAAAAAGTTTACCAGGCGCACTGCAGTTTATATGGGGTCGTGCTACCCGATTCCTGCAGTCTAAAAGAAAAAAAATAAAATTATAACTTAAAAAAGAGTGTAAGAGTATGTATAAATTTAATCTCTAAAAAAGTTTAGCTTTTTTAATTATGGATTGTATTTCTTGATCCTATGCATGTTCTTTCATGGGATTCTATGGATTTTCTTTTATGGCATTAGCAATAGAAATAAAAATTTAACAATACTATTAAGTTAAACAATTTTTAATCAATCTAAATAGAAAACTTAGATATAATGACCATAATATAAATACATTAATTTTAGAGACAAAATTCTTAAAAAATAAGCAACTAAAACAAAATTATAAGCTGCATGTTTTCCTTTTGTTTCATTAGAAAATATAACTTAAAAAGGAACAAGAGAGCATGTAGAGATTTGATTTATATAAAAAAATAGCTTTTTAAAAAAGTAATATTATCTCTTTGATTAATTGAAAAAAAATATAACTTAAAAAGAAATGGGAGAGAATGTAAAGATTTGATTTCTAAAAAGAATATTTTTTAAAGTAGTGATATTATCTATTGATATTAGCTTTATTTCTATATTGTTAAAATTATCAAACGGTGAAATCTTTCTGAATTGTCTTGCATCATTTTAACACATTTTGAACCATTGATCACATAAGTCAATTGATTATGTTCATATAGGGAACACGTTCAAGGTAAAAATGAAAAAAAAAACTATTTAAATATAAAGAAATCTTAAAAAATCTATGATTTCTATAAATTTGCGCAATATCCATGATAAATAATTTTGAAACATTTTAAAGCTATAAATTTGCATCTTTACATGAGAAAATATAAATATTTCTTTGATACAAAAAAGTAATGATTTCTTGTTTGTTATCAAAGAATCTATTAATAACAAATTAAAAATAAAATAATATTGCCTAAAACAAATACTCATAAAAGATATCTAAAATACATCTATTCAAAAAACACCAAACAATGAAATAAACATATATAAAATATTTATCCTACTCTACTTTAAATAATTTAATATTTGTATATGATGAATGCCATTTTTAACAAATGAGATGGAGGCGCTAACGTGTATATTAAATTTCCTAGACAGCTACACTTACCAAACAGACAATATTAATACAGAAATATCTAGTAGACATCAGCTAAAAAAAATCATTTCAATATTCATACGACAATGTACTTATTTCTACCCAAAAATAAATGGTCGAAAATACTAGCGAGATTTTCGGTGGAGGAAATAGTGTCCTATCTCAAATTCAAATGAAATCAAGATTTCACCCGAAATGCAATTTCGAAGGATTAATATTATGCTATTTTTTTCTGGAGTATACTTACAATTTACAAGTAGTTGGTCTGGAGATCCAATCACATTGGTCGCAATTTTTAACCACCGACATGTCTAATAACCATATACAAAGAATCCATGATCCTCCTACGACCTGTCCCTGTTACGTGTCCCTTTAGCTTATCCAAGAATTTGTGGCATTAGTAAGGAGAATCAAAATCTGTCTTCCACCTGCAATTGCCAAAATCCAAGTTTTCATTTAAGTAAGTAACAAAATAGAGCTATCGGAAAGGGAAAACAAAAGGCGTAGGATGATCACAGATTTTTTTGGGTTAGGTAGGTTATTAGGTAGACATATGGGTGGAGAAATTTGCAATCTATGTGATTGGAATTGGAGATCAACTATTTGTCAATCAAAAGGTTTTGTTCAACTAATTGAGCACAATCGATGAAGGAGATACGTCATCGACCAAGATTCAAACCCACAAAGTATAATATAAAAGACAAGACCAAAAATGTGTTTAGGACAACTTTGACAAAATAATTGACTCTCCACCAAAGAATGAAATATTCTATAAAAAAGTTTAAAACCTAATCTAAATGTTCTGAGATTGCATTTTAGACGAAATTTCAAGAGGTCTCCTTGAAACATTATATAATTATACAATTTTATTAATGAAATCGCATTTTTATATAATTAAATATTGTATTAATTTTAAGAAAATGTGATCCATGGGATTCACACCAATAACCGAGCCATGTCCATTTTCTTTGCACAATTTGAAGAGTTATTTTTTCCAATAATTTATGAAGCTTGTCACTTGATCATGAAGGAGAGGGTCATCTGAATTTCCTCAATCATCATCTATGCACAACCAGAAGTATGAAGAGATTGGTGACTTTAGATCCATCCGAGCCACTCCCATGAGTAAATTTTGGTTCTCAAAGAAGATTAAACATGGGATTTTGAACTTTAGGAGTGGGTTAGCATTTAAGATACTAATTTTTGGGGCTCAAGGAGGGACCCCAAAAATATGGATTCTTGCAGGGAGTTTTGAGAAGCCGGTGGGGTGTGATGTGAGGAGAGAACAAGAGGAAATTGGGCTAGGAAAGAAGAGAAGGCTATGTGCAGGTGAGAATGCATATAGAGACAAAACATGCATGAGGAGTGAGTGTGTGTGTAGCATAGTGTGTTGCCATTTGGGAGAGTTTGCAAAAGAAAGAGAGATATGAGTGAGCAGGTCTAGGTGGAATTTTGAGTTGGGGGATAGGTTCATATTGGAGAAGAATACATTGATGTGTGTAACAATGGGAAGTTTGAGACGTTGATGGAGAAGGTTAGTGTTGGGAAGTGATGCATGCACCTCACCACCATGCAATTCACATTGTCTATTCCAATTTGCAGCGTTATTTTAAGACAGTTAAATTGCATTGTGCATACTAAATGCATGGGAAATATAGAGTTTGCATATAGAAGGAATTACATAATGAAAAACCTCTATAAAGAGAGGTTATATGTAACTGATTTAATCATCAAAGAAATAAAGTTGAGATTGTGTGTTTGTGTTAAAAAATTCTTTGTTCAAAATCTGTGTTCTCTGTTATTTTTTTTTATTTCTTGTATTTTAGAAATTACAGTTAGAGAATGTTTAGTGGGTTACTCTAAAACAAAATTTTTAGGAAAAAGTGGTTACTACAATTTTTTATGTGATAAAAATGTATTTTTCATTAATTTTTATTGATAAGGTATTAATGAAGGTGTGGTTAGGAAAAAATATTTATTGAAACTTCTTAGATTTTTTGGTTGTAAGGAATATGCTCCTGTGTCTAAGGAGAAGATGTCAAAGATGGAACACAAGGCTATAAATATTTTGAGATCCTATGACAAAGAAATTTTGGTATAGAAGAAGTGTTATCTTTAAGGAAATTAAGGCTTCTTCCAATATATCATAGCCAAAAAATGATGAAAATAAATATATGACTCAATTATCCCCAAAGATCAAAAATTGATCTAGAAGCTGATGAAGGATCTAAAAAGGATGAGATTTCAAATAGTTCTAAGAGTTTTAAAAAGGAGGTAGAACCTCCACCTTGGCTCTTGAGGCTCGGTACACTCAACACAAATAAACATGTATAATCATCTTCATTGGAGATGTATTTTTGGTTTGATTAATAACACTAAGGAGTCTTGGACTATAAAGGAGGCTATGGATATGAATGATGCAAAGCCATAAAAAATGGCCATGAATGAGGAAATGGCTACATTTAAGAAAAATGACACATGAGACCTAGTACTTTTTTCTAATTGAAGCAAATAAATTAGACACAAATGGATATTTTTTAAATAGTTTAAATGGTAGCATTGAGAAGTACTTGAGGGAAGATTGGTTATAAAGGAATATTCCAAAGTTGAGGGAATTGATTATGGTGATATTTTCTTTGTAGTCGCAAAATTTGCATTAATTTAGTTTCTATTATCTATTGTAACAAAATTTGATCTTGAGGTTCAGTAGATAGATGTGAAGATAACTTTAATTTGTGATAATTAAGTTGAATAAATTAATATGTTATAGCTCAAGCATTACATTAAAAAGGTAAAGAAAATTTGGTTCCTCCCTCCCCCTCTCTCTCTCTCTCTCGTTCCCTCTATACTCTCTCTCTATCTCACCTCTCTCTCCCTACCTATCCCTCCCTCCCCCTTCTCTCTATCTCACCTTTGTCTCACCTATCTCTCCCTCCCTTTCTCCTCCCCTCTTTTCTTCTCTCTATCTCCCACTCCCTCTCTTTACCTACCCCTCTCTCTCCATCCCTACTTCTTGCTCCATCTCTCCTTCCATCTCTACTTCTCTCTACCTACCTATCTCTCTATACCTATTTTTCCCTCCCATCCTCCCTCCCTCCTTCTCTCAATCTATCCACCTTTCTCCCCTCTCTCTACTTCTCTCTATCATCCCTTCTCTCTCTCTCTCTCTCCACTCTTTCTCTCTCACTCTCTCTCTTTCTATCCCCTATTTCTCTCTCTCTCTCCTCTCTATCTCTCACTCTCCATCTCTACCTTTCTCTCCCTCCTCTATCCCTCTCAATATCTTCACCTTCCTCCCCTTTTGTATCACATCTTGGTGTACATTAGAGAGAGAGAGGAGGGAGGGAGGGAGAGAGAAAGAGGGTAGGGAGGGAGAGGTAAAGAGGTATAGGTGAAATAGAGAGGTAGGTGGAGAGAGGGAGAGGGTAGGTATAGGTAGAGTGGTAGCTAAAGAGAGAGTGGTAAGGAGTTATAGAGGGAGAGGTAGTTAGAGATATGGAGAGGGAAGATAGAGAGAAATAGAGAGGGAGGGAGAGATGGAGGGAGAGGTGGGGATGGAGAGAGAGAGGTGAGAAGGTAGTTAGAGAGAGGGAGGGGAGATAAAGAGAAATAGAGAGGGAAGGAGCGAGGGAGGGAGAGGCAGGGAGGGAGGGAGAGAGAGGTGAGATATAGAGACGAGGGAGGGAGGGATAGGTCTAGGGAGAGAGACATGAGATATATAGAAAGAGAGTAGAGAGAGAGGGATAAGTTAGAGAGAGGATTAGAGAGGTAAGGAGGAAGGTGGAGAGATTGAGAGAGGGAAGGAGGGAGGGAGGGAGAGAGAAAGAGGTATAGAAGGATAGGTTAGATAGATAGAAGTAGATAATGAAGGTGGGTGGAAGGAAGATAGATAGAGAGAGATGATGGAGGGAGAGGTTAAGAGGGATAGTTGAGATAGATAGAAGTATAGAGAGAGAGGTAGGTAGAGAGAGAGAGAGAGAGAGAGAGAGAGAGAGAGAGAGAGAGAGAGAGAGAGAGAGAGAGAGAGAGAGAGAGAGAGAGAGAGAGAGAATGGTGGAGAGATTGAGAGAGGAAAGGAGAGAGGGAGGGAGTGAGAAATAGGTATAGAGGGAAAGAGATCTAAAACCAATCTCAAACATCTTGAAACCATATACATGAAATATAACTTAAAGTATAAGAAAGTAATGTCCATATATATAGTTTCACTGGCAGAGAAAGAGAAAGTCAAAGACAAAGAAAATTCCATGACCTCTCTTGTTATTCTATTTATTACTACTATTTGAATTATCTATCTTATTCATGCATATCAAAATTTAAATTGTAGAAAACTAAGATCATAAATTTGAGAATCAAATCAAAATAATAATTAACTCAACAATTGATTGAGTCATAATATAGCAAGTAAATGTTTACCTATTCAAAGTAGTGATATTCATTAACATGCAGTCAAGTTTATGGATTAGATGCTCATAGAACTAAGATACTTTCTCCCACATCTCCCAAGTATTTTTCAATAAGATCACGAGTTACTTATCATTAAATTGAAACCTATCAAACTTAAAGCTTAGAAGTTTTGAACTTAAAGACATTCACCTACTCAGAACTTCCAGGAAGGATGTAACATGTGCATATTGTTGACCAAGTTTTGGAACACAAACCCCAGCTGCCCAACGTTCACTTTGATCACCTCAACCCATCCATATTATTCACATGGGTTATATTTCAACTACCCACAATAAATTGCAAAGTTAACTCACATACTACATTTTACAAAAAAAATTAATGCATTTTTATCTATCAATTGAATGGATGGGCTTTTGTTTGAGGGCACTCCATTTCTACATTATATGGGAAACTCTAGAGGGGTTTTCAATTGTAGATTTCAAGGAAGGAGGAGTGTCGACTTGCGCATATCATTCAACTTGGATCTCTTCCTGGAATTAGCGCTATAGGTAAGTTTTCATATTGTCTATTATTTTCTTCATTACAGTGAGCATTTCATAAAATGGGAGTTAGTTATAGATTCATAGTAATATAGTCTCATAACTGGGAAAAGGATCTATGCACTAGCCAAATAATGAATCTGAATCTATAGAATAATAGTTATCTACAATAGTTCCATAGATTCAATTTAGAATGAAGTTGTGATCACCTAGATAATTGCAGTCATATCTAGCGTATGGAACATAAGATATATTTTGAAACAATTACATATACATTTTCCTTGTGAAATCTCATGATTATCCAAAAATTAGCCATAAAAACATCAATCTCAACAACCATATCTTTGTGTTGGAATTCTTTGAACTGTTTTAGAATTATGCACAATTACATGGATACTTCAAATCATTACATAGTAACAAAAATATTGTGGAAGGGTCTATAAATGTTAGGTTTGATTAAAGAATTTAATTTCAACCTAGATCAACACTCTAACAAACATAAGATATAAAGTACACGTAAGTCATCCTCACTTCCCCTATTCAAATGATTGATTTTTTTTTTTTAGAGTGATCCTCTACAGGCTATTCTATCAAATATACAACCCTAGGAAAAAAATTGGCACCTTCAATTAGTCATGGCGTAGCCTCTTAAGCCTCACACTCTACCCTCTCTAGATTAACTATTAGCAATTCAAAAATTAGTAGGAAGATGTATATATATTCACTATGGAACATGTAAAATGGTTTTATGCAGATATTAAAATCTGAAAGTCCTCTTAACCTTGGCGCCATATTCCTTAATAAATGTATACTATGAATTTGATGCCCAAAGCTATGAAATTTAGGGGGGTCTCTGACATTTCCTTTATTTGGTGAAGTCTCTTTGGAAAGATATTCACTATATTTTGTGAAGTGAAAAAAATATTTTTATTTGATTATACTCCTTAGGTTAACAGTCTATCATACCAAGCCTTGTCCCAAAAGCTAATTGGGAGAAGTTATAAGTTAAAATGGTCTTATATTTAATGATAATATTTTATTGAAATTATAGGCCTTCCTATCCTTCAGAGTAGCCAAATATTTAATGATTCAATTGTATACCAAAAATATACTAAACTCATATGTGTTGAATTTTAATTCATTCAGATACATCAGGGACAGATATAAGATCATGCAAGTCCTAGTGTCTAGTTATTAACGAGTTGTAAATTCTAATATAGTTCTACTCCAATATTTTGAAAAAACCATAAAATTCTAAAAATGTCCTTTCTAATTAGCAGTTACTATTCACTACATTATCCCTTCTCTTGTTCTATGCGTGGCTTGTGATTTAGTAAGGTACAAAATTTTAACCTTCAAGTATTCCTGAAAAACTTCGTTAAAGGATGATTATTTTAGCCATAAACAAATGAATATAATTCCTTATCCATAATACAACATTCTCGAGATTGAGTCTTAGGATAGATATTTTATATATAATCACCTACATAAAATTAATAACTTTACGATTATCAAAAAACAATGAACATTAGAAGATCCATAAATTTCCTCTAAACATATCATTCATTAAAATCTAGTTCATTATATATATTTTGTAGGAAATTTCATTAAATTTATAATAAATCATCTTTCCTAGCGAATGAATAAGATACTACCGCTTTTATAGCTTTTAATACCATGAGGTCCATTGGTTGTAATTAGTTGTAGTAAGTTAATCCTAAGTCTTGAAAGGAGATTAATGTAATATTTATAAGCATAATGGAAATAGATCAAAAATATATATGGTAATGTTAGGAATTTACAACAAAATGTAGTCTTGAGTAAAACAATGATTACTTCAATATGAATGAATACCTTACACATGCAACATGGATTTGAGATTTCTATTTGTGCATAAGATCCTTAATTTGATACATTCCAAAACTTAGGATAATTTAAAATCCTTTATATGAATTCCCAATATAACCTAGATTATGAAGTTTTCTCAAAATTTGTCTTAAGGAAAGTTTGCTTAAGTCGTGTTCTTGAAAGAAAAAATTATGTTTGAATTATAATCTTAACAAAATGGATGTTCATAAATTTTCAAATTCATCTCCCCTTGAGGGAATGGCTTGTGAAGGAGCAGGCGGGAATAGGAGTTGTTCCGGGAGTTTGAAATCCTTTGATGTAGATGGTGAGGATGGATTGGATCCTGATGATGAGGATGATGCTAAGGTTTGGGCGCTGGCAGCTGGGCTGCGACTGGTTGAGGTTTGGGTGTTGGGAGTTGGGCTATGGCTGGCTATGGTTTAGGCGCTAGTGATTGGGCTACGACCATTTTTCGTTGGTGATGCATGGGGCCTGTGTGGAGGTTGTCTGCAGTTTAGTACTCTTTGGCGGTGGTTGTTTTATTTGGTGTAGAAGTGGAGTTATGGTTTCTTCCCCCTCTGCATTTCTGGTTGTTGTGTGTTGGGAATAGATGTGTCTTGTGAGGCTTTGGTTCTTTATAGGATGTGGCTTAGGGTTATGGCTTACTTTGGACTCTGAATGATGAGCTAGAGGTGTGATTGTGCTTTCTAGTTTGGACTTTACCTTGTTTCTTCCTTGTAAGGTTTACTCTTTCCTTACTAGGATCGCTCTACTTTCTTTTGTTTTGGTGCTACCTTATAGCTGCCCTTGTTCTTGGTTCTCATTGGTGGAGGTATTTGGCTTGCCTCTAGTAGAGTGGTTTGTGGATATCTATTGGCATGTTTTAGACCCTGAATGGCATTTAGGGTTGGAATTTTCTCTTCATAGTCTTGCTTGCTACCCACTCTATCTATTGGGGGTGCTTTCCTCGCCTTTCCCTACTTCTTTCTAGTAACTTTTTCTCTTTTTTAGTGCTTGTTGTTTTGTTGGGTAGTGTGGTTGCTCTTCTCTAGGTCCTGCTTCATAGAAATGATGTTTTTCTTTTTAGCTCATGTGGAGAGTGTTTCTCTTGGTGTTAGGTGCTTAGGGTGGCCTTGGTCAAGTGGTTCTCAATGTAACGCTCTGTCGTGTGAACTCCAAAGGACAACAAAACACTGCAATCTTTTTTTTGAAAGCAAAAAATTGCATAAGGTGAATATTTGCATACACTACATGAAAAATAAATATGCATTTACAAAGTCATCTACATCCTCTGGGGTACATGGGATGGTCATTACAGATTCTAAACTTTGATCAAGAAAAAAAAATGAATGAAAACTAAGATTACATAATGATAACATATAATCATCCATGAGCAAAGGAGAGGAAAACGATACAACATTTTATTATGAATCAATTCATTGTTTCATGATACAATTGTGGAGCATATTTCCAGAGATACAAAACATCATAGATGCAATAGTACATTACATAGTGCTTCCCTTATATCAATGAGCAGAGTATATTGAGTACAAGAATGATACAACAATGAATAATGTTACAACATGGGGAATAGTCTTCAACCAAGTGAAGCTCTGGAACTATGCATCCTCTTCTGCCTCACAAACACAACCTGGGAACCCAATGGGGTGCATAGCATGTTCCACCCGACCATGTGGACCCGAAGGTCCACCCCTCATGCTAGGAGATGACAAGAAAGGACCCATGACAAGGACAGACAAGCAAAATGATCACAAGACCAAATCACAAGGGCAACCAAAACATAACATGTACAACAATCTCAATGACCACTTACAAGGTGACTACTTCCAGAGGAAAACAAAGGAAAAGCAAGGGATACTATGGGAGAGTGTCATCGCACGGTCCTATCATGGGTTATCCTGACTGCCTCTCACTAGGCACCGGTCCCATAGGGTGACATGTGCAGGACCACTAGCCTCTCATGATGATGAGGTAACGATCTTGCCAACCACGGCCTTCAGCCCACCCTTAGTCTGCGGAAGCACTAACGGCGTGGACAAGGTATCTTACTATCTTAATTAATGTGTTACTACCCAAACCCACTAACTTATTTTATTAGGTTTTCACTTGTTTAACCAACTCTTCCTTGAGTTATCTTGACTTCCCTTTTGTGTGTTGACCCCCATGAAGAGCCACCCTCCCTTATAGTTCCAAACCAAAATAACAACAACAAGGGGTGTATCAAGCATAAAAATCACAAAACAAAAGCATGTGCAAGGCATGAACCATCTCGCTCATAGTCATAACTAAGGAAAAAAAAATCATAGAACATAGTACACCCATGAGAACTTGAAATAGGAATACAATCAATGGAAACACAAAGGTTTAAACATGGGAAAATTCAACACAAAATGGGTTTCCCATCGACTCTAGAAACCTAACAACCTACCACCCATGCCCATCCAAAAGAGAGTAACTTAAGCATTACAGGTTCCCAACATATCCAAAACATTTCTAGACATAAAAATTACCTCAAAAGAAAAATAAAACAAGAGGAAAATATGATCAATCATGGAACCACTAATATGCATAAAGAATCAATTCCAAAGAGTATTCAAAATAAATAAATATCTAACATGTTCAAGATAAACTATAAATGTCCATTCACTTAAATGTAGACACAATCCAATCCTTCTAAAGATAATGTAGAGAATAATTAAATAATTAACTATAACTAAATGCATTTCCACCATAAAATATTTTAATTAGATAAGCACTATGAACCCCTGCAGTAGGTAAACCTTCAGATTTTTCCTAATTTAAGATTCCTAACTTAAACCTTTATTTACTTCAAAATAATTAACATTAAAAATGAAACATATATATTTGTGATTTCAAAATAATAAATTTAATTAAAAAGTAGTATATTGGTTTAATTCAAATAAATAAATTTAATCAAAATATATCCTATACATTTATTACTTCAAAATAATAAACTTAGTTAAAATGAAGCATATTGGTATACTTCAATAATTAAATTTAATCAAAATATAACATTTGCATTTGTTAGCTTCAAACTAAATAAATCTAATTCAAATCCAACTTAGATGATTTATACGCAAATCACAAATCTAAGATTAGAGGAATTCGTAAATAATTTTAATTTTAAATAACTAGTAATTAAATCTAATTTTTAATTCTAAATGCACTTGAAAAAAAAATAATTTTAAATGTACTAGAGAATAGATCTTATTTTAGATACGTTCGAAAAATAAATCTAATTTTAAATGTACATTTTAAAAGAAAATAAATCTAATTTAAGTATACTTATCAACATCAATTGATATATATATATATATATATATATTAACTCTTCCAATTTAATTTTCACTAATTTCTAAAACCACAATTGAAGCTAACGTATGTTTACTAATTCATCATCTTCAAATTTTAACTCAAGTGAAAACACATAAAGCTGGATTCTTTTCCATTTGTAATATCTAAAGATATTATATGACATATATTTACTAAATCATAATATATATGTATATTTGAACATAGTTATATATATACATATACAAATATAGAGTTTTACACCAAAATAATTAACTAACATTCTACGGTTTTAAATTAAGCAGTATAAGGGAACTTTAACTACACATGCATACACCCATAAATATTGTGTGTGGGAAATGTTAGTATCAAAATAAGATATTAAAAACACACCAATGCAACATTAAACTAAAGAAAGCTAAAATAAAATGAATTTAAAGGAATCAAATAGAGCTTCTTCAGAATGTTCCATTGTCCTCTATCTCCAGTGATTTGCTTGAAGTTGCTGTTGTCAGATTGTATAAGCAAAGCTTCTCAAAATGGCAATCTGCAGAACGAGTATGCAAAGGGAGAATACTTCTCTATCCTATATGTTGGTGGAGTGGAATGTTAATATACGGATATGCACAGGGGCTGTAGATTATGCATAGGGGCTGTGAATTATGGATGCTATTGAAACTATGATATGATGATAATAGGCCATGATATGGATTGTTAATATGCTATGCTATGCTATGCTATGATTCGAAAGGCTATGGATGCTAGAAGGCTAATTGACTATAGTTTTCCTGTATGAAAGCTTCTTCTTTTTCAGAGACCCGATAGTCCTTTTTATAGATTTTTACAGGCAAGAGCCTGGATGGCAAAGATCAATGGCTGTGAGATTGTCTGGTAAATTTGAATGGTGAGAGATGGAGAGGTTGAGAGGAAGATGGAAGATGTTGGGAGGTTGGAGAGAAGAATGGAGGTTTGTCTTCAACCCACAGGAACAACTTTGCTCAGAAACAGAGAAATTTATTAATTTTCTGTTTTGAAGTTGTTTCACGGTTGTTGAAGATAATCCAAATTAAATAAATAGATTTATTTAATTTTATGTGAGTTTGATATTTGATTTTAGGACTATAGAAGATTTAATTAAATATTTGGAATATTTAATTGTGAATAGACTTTAGAAGAATTAATTAAATATTTGGAATATTTAATTGTGAATGGAATTTAGAGGAATTTAATTAAATATTTGGAATATTTAATTGTGAATGGAATTTAGAGGATTTTTAGAAGAGAAGAATATTTAATCTTTATTTGAATAAAATATTCAAGCTAAGATTATATGTGATAATTAATATAAATAAATCATAATGTTTATTTAATTAATTAAGAAATGGATAAGAAAAGTGATTAAATAAAGTTATTTATTTAATAAAAATGAAAGAATGAACAATATAAATAAATTACTTAGATTTATTTATATGAAGATTGCATTTAGAGATTTAATTAAATATTTTTAATATTTAATTAATTACCAGACTATTGTGATGTGACCATTTTTAGGTGTATACATTTTGCCCCTCTTTGAAGTGATGTGTTTTACACATTGCTTCAAAGAATTTTGAAAATTTCCCCAGAAATTTTTCCCAGATGCTGATTGTCGAATGTTGATAGGTATATGCCCCCTCAGACGATGAATTGATAAGATTTTGATTTTTGTGAGTTTTTTGAATTTTTAGATTTGTTGAAATTGTTTCAATTTTTATGATTTTTAAAATGTCGATTCATCATTCGAAAATGATGATGTGAAGAAATTGACATGGAAAGATGTGAGATGAAAAATTGATGACCTAAATTGCCCCTGCTGTGATAAAATGCCCCAATTTTCCTTTAAATAGGTTAAAAATGTCATTTTCCCATTTTAACCTAGTAAAAATTATAATTTTTTGAGCTTTGGAGTGAAAAAGATGGCAATTCCTATTCACCAGCACCATTTCGAGCACATCTGACGACATCAGCGGCCGGTGCATTATGGACCCATAGTATGTACCCCGTTAAACTTTCAAAATTTGAAAATTTTCCGTTCAGAGCACGTTTTCCAACATTTTTGTACCTTCATATATTCTTTTAGCGCCCATTAGTCTTTTTGTAGTGCCCTTCATGTTTCCTGTAGCGCCCTTCATTCTGTAGCGCCCTTTAAGGTTTTTGTAGTGATCATTATAATTTCTGTAGCGCCCTTCATTCCTCAGCGCCCATTATGATTTTTGCAGCGCCCATGATAATTTATGTAGCGCCCATTATCAATTTGACAAATGAATGACCTTGTATTGATTTTTTGTTTGCGTATTGCATTGTCCTGATTTGATGATGTTTTGTGTAATTAATTTGTTCCCAAGGTTGTTGGAAAACAGACAGTAGTTGATAAATTTGTTTCTAAGGTTGTTAAAAACAAATAGTCGTTGATAGGTTTGCTTCTAAGGTTGTTAAAAACAAACATGATTTTGATAAATTTGTTTTCCATGAAAATGGAAAACAAAATAGTTTTGGTTGATAAGTTTGCTTCCAAAATTGTTAAAAACAAACAAGATTGTGATAAAAAAAATTTCCATGATGATGAAAAACAAATAGTTTGATAAGTTTGCTTCTAAAGTTGTTAAAAACAAATAGGATTGTGATAAATTTGTTTTCCATGATGATGGAAAAGAAATAGTTTGATAAGTTTGTTTCTAAAGTTGTTAAAAACAAACAGGATTGTGATAAATTTGTTTTCCATGATGATGAAAAACAAATAGTTTGATAAGTTTGCTTCTAAAGTTGTTAAAAACAAATAGGATTGTGATAAATTTGTTTTCCATGATGATGAAAAAAAAATATTTGATAAGTTTGCTTCTAAAGTTGTTAAAAACAAACAGGATTGTGATAAATTTGTTTTCCATGATGATGAAAAATAAATAGTTTGATAAGTTTGCTTCTAAAGTTGTTAAAAACAAACAGGATTTTGATAAATGTATTCAGATTTGATTGATTTGTCGTGATGATTTGATATTGATTTTGCTTTGACTTGATGATTCTGCCAAATCAACAGGAGAGGTTGAGCGTCTTGCAGTTACGGGAGAAATTCCCAAAGACATAGAGATTGATTCCATAGCTTGGACAAGTGGATAGAGATATGATCGGGGCATGCGAACTGAATTTGTTACTTGAGATGCTTGAGGTGCGTCTCAAAAGAGGCTTATTGACAACACTTGCGAAGAGGTGGCACAGTGATACAAACACCTTTCATTTTTTGACAGGAGAGATTACCATGACTCCGGAGGATGTATATTGCATCTTGAGGATTCCAGTGATGGATGAGATAGTGAGATTTGATGGCCGGGAGGCGAGAGGTACTGATGCTTTGAGATGGATATTCAGAGATGATCAGATTGTAGGATATTATATCTCATGGGCGGAGATGATGGATTTGTATGCACCTTTACCCTCTGTATTTGCATGCTTCATTGGAGATGTTCTGTGCCCCAACCATAGGTCGAAGGGTTTTGCATTCAGGTGGAGTCATGTACTTGAGAGTATGGTGATGCAGGGTACACGATATGCTTGGGGATCATGCATGCTTGCACATTTATACTATGAGCTACACCATATTGTGTATGGTCGAGGCCGGAGTTTAGTTGTTGGTTGTTCATTTTTACAGATATGCACATGGGAGCACTTTGTCATTATGCGACCATTGACCCATGGACGACGGCCTGTCGGTCGACCGTATAGACTTAGATATACCGATGTCATTGCTCAGCCGAGGCTAGGAAAACTAGATCATTGGCAGCGTCTTCTAGATGATGTCGATACAGTATGCTAGCAGCCCTATGTAGATTGTGAGGCATGGGAAGAGGATGCTAAGGAGATGCCCTTTGTCTTTACTGCCAGATATCTGATTGGTCGTACTCCTAGGATTATTGAGAGGTTTTTTGTTGGTCAGGTGTTGGCCACGCCCACAAAAGGATATGAAAATCACGGCAAAACCTATCCTGGGAATTGGACATTCTAGCAGGTGACTAATACCTCTTCATGGACGTTCATTTACTTGTCAAACCAGGGAACGTAAACTTTAAATGGAGCGGCACAATATATGCACTAAGAACCGGTTTCAGTCTTAATCTACTGAAAAGTAAACACTTGGAAAGAAATTTCTATCTATGCAATAACGTAAAGTTCTCTTAACTCAATCAAAGACTAACCAAAGCGGAAATCATAATAGCTACAGCTGAAGGACAAACTATAAACTGGCCTTATGCTACAGGAACAAACACAGGGATGGATTCCCGATGCTGCAGGAATAGTATAAGACTGAGCTTGTGCTGAAACTTCTAAAATGAAATCTAACTTGGATTAACAAAAGATAAACAACTACACTCCTATAGATACTTACTAAGTGGGCCCCCTTAGCAAGCATCAACTAATTGACACAGAAGGTTGTGCTCAGAACTCCATCAACTTTTATTCATAATGTGAAATCATTTACATTGACTGTTTTGTTTATGAAGACTAACAAAAACCTTGATTCATATTATATCTTTAACTCTTACATAATCTGCTTCTCTATCTAGCTATCTATCTCCTTCTCTGATATGTTCTATTCTGTTCTGTTCACCCGCGCAGGAGGAACACTTTTTTTTAAAACAGGAGAACAACTAACTAACTAACTAACAAAGAAAGACGTGGATATGAAATATATCCCAAAATCGAGGAACAAACTTCATAGATGAGTTATCTATTCAACCTGATCCAGAGAGAATCTAGCACTCCACTCTTTCTAGATTAAATGGAATTTAAAATCCTTCCCAACGGTTTTGGTCAAAGAGTCTTCGCCAGAGCTTCCTCGAAGTCATGCAGGAAATGGACTTTACTGCAAGGTCGAGATTGGCTACGCTTGACTCGATCATACTTTCTTCAACAACCTACGAAACACAAGGTAACAGATACGAAAGAAAAGGCGCATGGCACATACACAATATCCATTCATTAATCACATATTTAAATCTATTTCATCATTCAAAAACTACATGTGCTATACCAGTCATTTGGGAAGTCAACAGGGTAATAAATACAGACATGTCAACATAATCGGCTACAGGAACATGAAAGTGTATTGCTACAGGATATCCCCCAATAAAATGGTTTCAAGAGAGTTAAACAACCATAATCAACAGAAGTAAAGGTATTAAAAGTACACCATGATATCCAGATGATGAGCATATTTTGGGCTCATCATTTTGCCCCCTACTTAACCCAATGCTGGTCCTCCAGCATTAAACTTCCTGGTGGTCTCTCTGAAATCAGTGGCTGAGGAATGACCCTGAAATGGAACTCCAAATTTGTAACAAAAGCCTCTGTAACTCTGCCATCCTTCATACCTACGAGCTTCTAAGTCATCATTAAGTTTTGTAGCCTGATAGGAATAAAGAGGCCACATTAGCATAGGAGGTCTAAATGTTAATGGCAACCATAATTCGAACCTCTTTTGGAGTCCTAGCTGTATGTATTTGCTTGACCGTTTAAGTGCTGCTATAAAATTAAGTGGACTGTGAGATTCAGACTTTCTTAACCCAATAGTTAATCTTTCCCACCTCTTTTCAACTCTGGAGTATGACAGTCTCCAAAACGAGTATGATTGTTCCTGAAATTCATCATATACCTGTCTCCTAAGATCAAATATTTTCACTCTGGCTGTATCATTATTAATACCATATGCCAAAGTAACCCAGGTTTTCAGCATTGTGAGAGGGTCTGAAATCTCAGAACGTAATGGAATAGGCTCATTCCTTTTGGCTTCTTCATAGGTTTCCCATTGCCTGCCATAATTTATTTCATTTGCTGCCCAAGACATAAGCAATCTCAAATGGATATCGCCAATATACAGAAGAGGATTCCACTCTGTTTCAAATGGAATTAAGAAGCCATGAAGGTAAAATTCACACAAAGAATTTCTAAGCCAATTAGGGGCTGCTTGATATGCTTCATAAAACTCTTTAGCATTGTGAAGAATAGGATCCTGATTTCTAGAAATTCTCATTAGTTGAAACCACAAGAACTGTTCTTTGAGGCACAGAGCATAAACTCTGGGTGGTGGTCTGTATTCCATAATCTGACCAGTTACCTTCAGCATTTCATCCATCTTTTCTTTTAACTCCTGAATTTCTAGTTTCTGCTCTTCAATTTTCTTTTTCAGTTTCTTCTTTTCCTCCTCCCAAAGAATCTGTTGCATTTCAGTCTTGGCCAGGTGGTGGAAAGTCAGGGTTTGTAATGTAACCGGTTTCCATGTAGCTTTGACATATTCCAA
The DNA here is from genome assembly GCA_007258455.2 of Sequoia sempervirens. Classification (NCBI taxonomy): domain Eukaryota; kingdom Viridiplantae; phylum Streptophyta; class Pinopsida; order Cupressales; family Cupressaceae; genus Sequoia; species Sequoia sempervirens. The sequence continues at coordinate 188,704 of VDFB02266780.1, read as the reverse complement.
AAATTCAATTAAAAATGTTTTCTTATAAACAACAATGGCTTGACAAGTTGCAGGGGGAATTGAGGCTTCAATGACCACTTCCAATGGTTCAGTCTGTTCTTCCTCTTGCTGCAGGAAAAACTCCTGTTGCTACAGTGGAGAAGACTGTGCTTCCTCTGAAATCTGCATAGCCGCAGCAGCCAAGTCATCAAGACTTGGTACTCCCCTTTTATTATGCTCAACTTCCCTTGTCTCAACTTGTTCTTCTTCAAGAATAACAAATGAACTCTGTGCAGCACTTTCAGACATATTCTGAGAAACATCAGGTTCAGACTCAACAGATTCTTCTAAAATTACAATCACCTCAGGTTGAGGTGAAGCAGGGGATACTTTACATTGTGTTCTTGTAGAAACTCTTCTTGGCAGTGTTGTGGCTGCAGGAGGTGCTCTCGTAGCCTTCCTCTTTTTGAATTTCCTAGAAGGTTCTGCCTTGTCAGAAGATGATGGTGAACTGGTGACGGCAACAGGTGTTGCTATAGGAGAAAATGCTGCAGGGGAAGAAGCTACAGGAGAATAACGTTGCCTTTTTTGAGAAGGGGGGTTAGATTCTGGGATTTGCTCAACCCCGGTGACTCTCCGACCTTAGTTTTTCCTCTCTCTCTCTCCTACTGGCAGCCCTAGTTTACACCCGGGCAGAGGACTCTAGTGTGAGAGCTGTAGGACTAGGTGCTACAGGAGCAGATGATGCTTGCCCTGTTCTTTTACTAGTGGACGCATTTCTTCTTTCTTTTTCTGAGGTCGTGGGGTAAGTGTTCTAGGGGGTTCTAGACGTTGCAAGCTCTTATGGGCAACAAATTCTTCCCAGGAAAGAGGTGATACATCTCTCAAAGAGCATGCAATCAACAATTTTATGAGGCCATGGTGAGCAATAGAATTATCTTTCCCTTGTTGGGTTCCGTGGGCACATTGTTCCAAGAAGTTTAACAAAATTTTTCAGAACATTAACAACTAATCCATGCCTCATATGACTTAGCAATTTGAAGTGGTAAGAATGCAGGTAGGAGAAACGACCTTCACAAGTTAAATACCTGATTATGAAAGCAACGTATTCAGGGTATGGAGGAGGCAACGACACTCGCTTGCATCCCTGCTTTGAGACCTCCAAAGGTCCATTAGTGGGTATTGAAAATTCTGCCCTTGCAGAGGCAGCATCCGAAGAAAAATTTTCTCCAATGGCTGGGAGCCCGGTTACTTCTGAAATTCTTTCTTCAGTTCACAACAACTGTTAGACCCCATACAATAGCCTCCCCTTCAGAAAGGGTTCTCAAAAATTTGCTTGCAGCCTCCTCGTCAAAAGCATCTAAACTCAAGAAGTAATTTAGCCAACCACAGAGGCTGAATGTTTGGGCTGTTTGAGGATTTTGCATTAACAACTCATGAGCTATAGGCTCATTCCTAACCAGCTGACCACCCATGTTCACAATTTTTCTTTAACTGACTCAACTCCTTTCTGAAAATCAAGAATTTCCCCTATTCTGCTCTGGTTTTTCTCTGTTCCGTAGTCAATTTCCTTTTCTTTTCCAAAAATGAACTTTATGAACTTTTTAAACAAGCAGTTTTTTCTTTTTTTTGAATGTGATTCTCAATGAAAAACATGCAATGAAAAAGACATGCGATCATAGTTGGAAAGTACCAGAAAAATAATAAAGAAAGATTATCTAAGCAGTTGTGACAGTAGTGAAAAGACAGGTTTAAAAAGTGGATTATCCCGCCCCCTACTTAGAGTATGACATGTGTCCTCACATGTACTAGGGAATAGGTGAAAATTGGGTAATAATGACTGATACAGACAGTGCAGTAAATGAATAGAATGAAATAAATCAAAAATGTGATAATCAAAAGATATTGCGTACCTTTCATTAAATGTTTGTACATGCTGAGAAAGTTGACAACTTCAGCATGAGATGACAGTTGGGAATGAGATCATAATTAGGGGTGGTGCGGATGGATGAGGTGGACAGACGAGATGAATGAATGGAATGGATGGATGGTACGAAAGATAAAGAAGTGAAATGTGGTGATAAGTGGAAACGAAGAAAAGGGGTTCCCTTAAAAGGAAACCTTTATTATGAGCATGCATTAGAAAATCACAGAGAAGCTGCAGGAGCAAGGCCAAAGCCTTCAACTGTAGGAAGAGTTGTGGCAGAATCCTGAGCGAACTGCTACATGAATTCTTCTTTTGAAACTGGTTTATGGTACAACCGGAGGCAGTGTCCATTAACTAGCAATTTGAATCGAACAAGATCAATTGTTATAAGTTGCACTAAACCATTAGTAAATATATTCTCAATTTCATACAGGCCCAACCATCTGGTTTGTAATTTTCCTGGACTGTCCTTATATCATGAGTCATAAAACAGGGCCCAATCTCCTACTTTGAACTTCTTCTCCTTAATGTATTTATCATGCCACCTCATTTTCTGATTTTGTATCATCTCAGTGTGCTGCAGGGCATCCTTTCAGAGCTCATCCAAAGCATTGAGTTGCATGATTCTGTCTTTTTGTGCATTTGTTAAATCCATGTCCATCTTCATTGTTGTTCTTAGAGTCTTATGTTCAAACTCTATTGGAATTACAGCTGTTTTACCATACACCATTTCAAAAGGTGTATATCATGTAGCAGTCTTCTAGGTAGTACAGTAGGCCCATATAGCTTCTGGTAATTTTGTGGCCCAGTCCTTCCTATGCAAATCAACAGTTTTAGTCAAAATGACCTCTATATCCCTATTTGTGACTTCAACCTAGCCATTGGCTTGGGGGTGATAAGGAGTTGATTTCCTGTGCCATATATTATATTCATTGACTAAAGCTATGATAAGTGTAGAAGTAAATTGTGTTCCTTGATCTGTCACTATTTCCCTAGGGACACCAAACCTAGTAAATATTTCCTCATAGAGAAATTCAGCCACTTTATTGTCCCTAGCATGTTGCATAGGCTTAGCCTCTACCCATTTTGTAACATAGTCTGTACATACAAGGATGTAGGACTTACCATTGGAAGGTGGATCAATTGGTCCTACAAAATCGAGTCCCCATTTGTCGAAGGGAGCAACTACAACTTGAGAAAATAAAAGCATCTCATTAGATTGAGTTGGTCTTCCCATCCTCTGGCATCTGTCACACCTCCTGGTATATTTGGCTACATCTCTATGCAAGGTTGGCCAATAGTAACCAGTATTTAGAATTTTCATCGTTGTTCTTTTGGCAGCAAAATGTCCACCACATGGCTCATCATGGCTGGCATGCAGTATATCATGAGTGTCCTCCTCTGGTACACATCTCCTCATAACTTGATCTGGCCCAGTATAAAACATGCAATCTGCAATCCAGGAAAAGTTAAAGCTTTCCTCTACCAATAATCTCTTTTCCTTAGGAGAGAAGTGAGGAAGAGTTCTTCCTGTAGCCAGATAATTTGCTATATCAGCATACCATGGGTGAATAACCATAATTGCAAATAGGTGCTCATCAGGAAAGGAGTCTTCAACAACTGCAGAGTCATCTTTCCTTTGAAGTCTGGAAAGGAAATCGACAACCACATTGGCTTTACCTGGTTTGTCCACAATTGTAATGTCAAATTCCTGCATCAGAAATAACCATCTTGCCAGTCTCCCGGATATTGCTGCTTTGTTCATGAGATACCGGATTGCGGCATGATCAGTATGAACAAATATCTGATAACCAAGTAATATAATGCCTGAATTTATTGAGGGCGTAAATGATTGCTAACATTTCTTTTTCTGTAACAGTGTAGTTCAATTCAGCTCCTTGCAAATTTTTGCTTATGTAATAAAGTGCATGTTCTATTGAACCATCCTTCTGTCCTAACACTACGCCAATGGCATAATCTGATGCATCTGTATGAATATGAAATGGAAGTGACCAATCAGGTCCTTTCAGAACAGGTGCTTGTGTAAGGGCTAATTTTAAGTCAAGGAATGCTTTTTCACATTCCTCTGTCCAGGAAAAATCTGCATCTTTCTTCAACAGACTATATAAAGGGCCTGCTGTTTGGCTGAAGTCCTTGATGAATCTTCTGTAGTATCTGGCATAGCCTAGAAAGCTCTGTACCTCTTTTTGCTTGGTAGGAGAGGGTAACTTAGAGATAACTTCAATCTTAGTAGGATCAACCTGAATTCCTGCAGCAAAAATATAGTGACCAAGTACTATTCCTTCTTGCATCATCATGAAGCATTTTTGACTATTCAGTGATAGGTTGTGATCTTCACATCTCTGTAGTACCTTTTCCAAGTTAGCTTGAGCTTCCTCAAATGTTGTACCATAAACAGTAAAGTCATCCATGTATATTTCCATGCAATCATATGAGATATCCTGAGAAGATACTTATGACTGCCCTCTGGAAAGTTGCAGGAGCATTACAGAGACCAAAAGGAAAAATTGAATAGGCAAATGTTCCCCAAGGGCATGTAAAAGTAGTCTTTTCTTGATCCTCAGGAGCAATCTTGATTTGATTGTACCCACTGAAACCATCCAAGAATGAGAAATACTTTTTCCCTGCTAAATTATCTAGAACTTGATCAATGAATGGAAGAGGAAAGTAATCTTTCTTTGTTGCCAAGTTGAGCTCTCTGTAGTCTACACATACCCTCCATTTTCCTCCTTTCTTAGGAACAATGACCAATGGGGAAACCCACTGACTATCAGAGATTGGGTAGATAAAACCAGCTGCTAACATTTTCTACAATTCTTCTTTAACAATTTCCCTCAAAGATGGATTAATTCTTCTCTGAGGCTGCCTGATAGGTTTGAAGTCACTGTTCAATATATATGCGATGTGTACAGAGTTTTGGGTCTAAACCCCTCATATCCCCATAATCCCATGCAAAAGCTCTTTTGTGGGCCTGCAACATTGTGGCTAGAGCAGTTTGTTGAGACAGAGACAACTTATTATTAATATGCAGACATCGGCCTGGAAATACCTCTATCTATTTGGTGAGATCATTTATTGAGGTTGCTAATAATGGTGGTGCCTGTATATCACATAATAGCAAATCATGATGGTTCTTAGGATCCAGTTGCTGCAGGAAACATTGCTGAGAGCTGCTGTCCACAACAAATGGGCTATTCAATCCAACACTACACTGCAGAATGTGTAGAAGCAAGTTATCTTCACTCTGAAGCTGAGAAAATGGATCAGTTCATAGCATCATCAACTGAGCTAATGAATTGAATTCTTCAGATTCCTCTCCTAGATCTGGCCAAACTGGTTGAGACAAATCTGGCAAAGGTTGTGCAGGTCGGTATAAAGCCAATTTCTTCCTTGACTGACCATCAGAAATTGTCATGTCTCCTGAACGACATCCTATAAGGACATTAGCTGTAGCTAACCAAGGTCTGCCTAGGATAATAGGATATCCCCCTAGGGTTGCCTTAGTGGACAATATGGTGAAATCAGCAGGGTATTCCCAAGATTCAAGGGTGACAATGACATCTTCTATTACTCCATTAGGTGTAGCCGTTGAACTATCAACAAGCTGTAGGACAGTCGGTGTAGATTGAATGTTTTGAATATTCAAACATTCCATAGTGTGCTTGGTCATCACATTAATGGCTGTACCAAGGTCAACCAAAACATTTCCTACTACTTGACCATTGATATTGATTTTTACTATAGGACTTCCAGGGTCAGTATATTTTGGGATGACAACTTTCCCCAACATAATATCGGCTAACTGTTCTAGGACATGGATAGTTTGGGGGTCCTTTTTCTTTCTTCCTTGTTTCTTTAAACAATCCTCTTTAATGGATTTTCCATAAACTAGAACATCTCCGATTGCTTGAAAAAGAGGAATTTGAACTTGTACATTCTTTAGTTGCTCCAAAATATCAAAGGTGGGTTCTTCGATGGTCTTGGGTGTAGTAATCTGCAATCTCTAAGGAAAAGGTGGTGTAGCCTGAGGCTACAGGATGGGTTCCTTGGAGGCAGTTGCTGATATAGGTATATCTTCTGCATGATCAGTAGGTTGTTCAGCAGCAGAGTCTAGAATCTCTATTATTACAGGTGACTGTGGAGCAGGGAGAGTGGTTCTAGACCTGAGATGGATATCATTGATAGTTAGGGCATATGCTGGATATGGGTTAGCTTTTTTAGAATACATAGGTTGCTATTGTTGCTACTACTTGCTATTAGGATTGGGCAATGGTTGAGCAGGCATAGGCATTTGTTTTGGAGGGCCAGTATTTACTGTAGGAGCTGCAGAAGCTATAGGAGGAGGCATAAGGGCTGGAGGTTGTGGCTGCTGAAACTGTAGGAATCCAGGTGGTTGGTTCTACCATTGCTGAGGACCTCTCCATTGAGGGTTCTGCTACCAGTTACTTGGAGGTGGAGTCCATTGTCCTTTCGGGTGCTGCCAACCTCCTTGAGGAGGTTGCCATTGAGGGCTCTGATAATTAGGCCAGTATGGTTGAGGAGCATTCCAAGATGGAGGTGGACCATACGTGGGTTGCCATTGGTTATTATAACTAGAGTAAGGATTACCAAAAGTCAAAGGATCTTGAGGCATACCTTGTCTTGGAGCCCATGGTTTCTTTTGTGCAGCAAAGAAGACTTGGTCATCATCACCTTCTATCATCTTAAAATCAGTAGGTAGCTGTTTTTCCTCCATATTGGCCACCAACTTGCATCTGCAGTCACGTTTCTTCTGTCTACAATGTGGACAGAACTCAGTCAGGATTGCCTCAGCCTCTTCATGTTTCTTGCAAGCTTGCATGGTATCCAACTGCGTAGCCATGTTGTTTATGATGTCCTACTTGAAATCAGATAGCAAGTTTGTAATCTCCATCCGGGAAACTCCGCTGGAAGAAGACTTTCCCACTGTAACTTGATGACCTCTACCCTTCTTCACATTTGCTCGGGATTAATTGAGACATATCTTCATGAGATCATCCCAAGATGCTTGAGTGATATCACCGCCTCCCATCAGGTCCAAGGCATCTATGCAGGTATCATTGATTCCTCTTAGAAAAAGTAATTTCTAAGATTCTTCATTAAGAGTATGGTCTGAGTTCTTTTTCAGAGAAAGCATGAATCTTGATATATAATCCTCCAGAATTTCATCTTCCTTCTATTGAATGCGGAATATATCATCACCTTTACTGCCACTCTTACAGTATTCCTTATATTTCTCAAGAAATTTGGTTTGCATGACTGGCCAACTATCATAAACACCCCTTCCCAAACTCATGAACCATATGAGAGCTCCCTCCTTCAAGGTAGTAGGGAACAATTTCAGTTTGTGAGCATCTGAAGTGTAGTCGTAACTACGACAGAGGATGTCAAACTCGAACAAGAAGGTCTCTGGATCTTCTGTGACTAAGCCATAGAACTTGGGAAGTAATGAAGAAGGAATATTCTTAAGGTTGTCATTGTTTTGTTGATGAGTAATGGGAAATTCAAAAGCAGGAGGTCGATTCGGTGGATTACGTGCCATGTTCACCTGACCAAGTATAGGAGCAAATGGATTTCCTTCAAGTTCTTCGTCAAATGGGCCAAATAGCAAATCAGCACACAGACCTTCAGCAAATGGGTCAATATCTAAGTCTCCTTTGTCCTCAAATAGGCTATAAGCTGGTTCAATTTTCTTGGCAATGAATGGTAGGTTGGGGAGAAATCTTCCCTGAGCGTCTCTCCTTCTATGCAGGCAATGAAAATTAATGGTATTTTGAAAGATTCTGAAAAACTGACTAAACTACTGCTAATAATGACTATAGCAGGTTCTTAGATTGACACCATCCCCGACAACGGCGCCAAAAATTGCCACGCCCACAAAAGGATATGAAAATCACAGCAAAACCTATCCTGGGAATTGGACATTCCAGCAGGTGACTAATACCTCTTCATGGACATTTATTTACTTGTCAAACCAGGGAACGTAAACTTTAAATGGAGCAGCACAATATATGCACTAAGAACTGGTTTCAGTCTTAATCTACTGAAAAGTAAACACTTGGAAAGAAATTTCTATCTATGCAATAACGTAAAGTTTTCTTAACTCAATCAAAGACTAACCAAAGCGGAAATCATAATAGCTACAGCTGAAGGACAAACTATTAACTGGCCTTATGCTATAGGAACAAACACAGAGATGGATTCCCGATGCTGCAGGAACAATATAAGACTGTAGAGTTCACTAGTTTGGGAGTACAGATGTGGGAGTATAGAGCTGATATTCTTGATGGGGGGATGACTCCAGAGTATGGTTAGTATGTGTTGGAACATCCTGCATGATGATTATTTGATCCTTATGAGCCTGCCGCTCCAGTTGCAGAGCATAGACCACATAGAGGCGGACATAGGTGACAACGAGATGAGGCTTCAAAGGGTGATAACTCCGAGGAGGATGATGATGATGAGTCAGATGGGGATGAAGACAACAGTGATGAGGAGAGTGGGGGTGATAGTGGTGGAGGAGGTGGCAGAGGTGGTGGTAGAGTTGGACTACGGATGAGACATTTAGATCCATCGTCTTCAGTAGATCCATTGGTGTTGAGTCAGATATCTACCTTGTAGAGTAGAGTACAGAGCTTACAGAGTCAGCTAGCACAGGAATAGGCCTTGGTTACACAGCTATAGGGACAACTGACTAGAATTATGACCGAGAGAGATACAACCAGACGAAAGGGTGAAGAGGCCATGGCCTTAGCTGGCAGTCTACAGAGAGTAGCAATAAGTGATAGTATGACAAGAGAGCTGACCAGAGCCATCCGAGAGGCAAAGTTCTATAGGACTAGATACCATGATGCAGTGCCACCCGAGCAAAGAGTGAGTTATACACACTCTCGGTCTATGCATAGTCGCTCTCAGGCTACTAGAAGGGGTGTATCATAGTCATTACCTCCACGAGGATCGTCAGGGGCAGCTGGAGCAAGTCCATCAGGTGTAGGTGGGATAGGTCCCAGACTAGCACCATCAGAGGATAGCACTTCATAGTGCTTTTTATATGATGTGTTATCATTGTGAGACATTTGTATACACACTGATATAATCCCATTTTGGATGATGTTATGTCATGCATAGCTAACATCTTTGTATATATTGACATTCATTTTTGAGATATATGAGATGCAGCGATGATTTATTATGTGATGAATGTGTCTATTTTCTATATGCATGATGTTTTATGTGATAGTTTCATGATGTTATTCTCATGATGTATATGTATACATGATTTTTGATGTGAGTGCAAAGTTATGATATGATTGTAATCTATTAATGAATGATTTTATGAACATGAATGTGAAATGATGGATGGTACAACTTATGAATGCCCATGAATGTTTTGATTATGATGCATGGTTTGTTTTTATGATTTTATGATGCAAATATGTATGAAAAATGTATGTGATGATGTTTTTGTGAATGTAAAAATGTATTTAGTCATTTTATTCAAAAGATATGAAACATTTGATACTTTGCCAACTTTTGGAAAAAAAATCTATAAATGCAAAATCCAAATTCTAGAATGGATGTAATCTATACTAACCATGCAGGGTATTTGTACAATATTGCCATTGTGAGAGCTTATTTGTGCTTTTTGTGTCATCATAGAGCATTGAAATGTTGAAAGTTAATACAAGCATCAAAGGGTATGTTAGCACCAGTGATGACCTGAGTATTACTTTCATGATTTTTAATATAGCAAGTTAATACAAGCATCTAGGTATAATTAAACCAAGATGACTTGAGTATCGCTTGCATAAACAGACAAGAGTTAACCTGTTTCCCATACAAATTCTGAAATTTCATCAATGATACTTAGTACAGCATGCCTCGTGACCAATTTGCATAGTACTAATGATTCACTCACAAACAACAAACAAAGAAAAATCATACTCCTTCCTTGTTTTTCTAGTTCAGTACATCATCGAATTGCTCCAGAGATATGATAGAAAATCAACCAACAATTCAAAATTTTCCTAAAGTATTCTAAACATTATTCAGATTAAGATCATCCAACTTGGTTATCAACATTGATGTTTGTGTTTTGATTAACATTGTTTTGATCATGTTGTTTGATGTCATTGGCATTGAGTGATTGTTTTGGTGTTGTGGTTGATTTGATGCGTCAATGTATGTTGCGTTTTGGCAAACTGTCATTTGTTCATTTGTGATATTCTAAAAGCTCGTTGCCCCTCTCTTGTCTTAGTCTATGTTTTTTCCCCCATTGTAAACACAACTTAAATATTATGGATATGTACAAATTTCATCAAGCCATGATGAAACACAAGGATTCCCATTGCATGATATGGATATGATAGATATGTACAAATGATAGATATGGATAGATGATGTCGTAAAGCGAATGGAAGACATAACCTAATAGATAGAGGAGCCCATTTTGATCACAAGTAGCGCCTGTTTGCTAAGTTTTCACCACTTATTTTTATTGCACTTTTTCAAGACTTTTTCTGATTTTTATGTATTTTTTCAAGACTTTTTCTGATTTTTATGTATTTTTTCAAGACTTTTTATGATTTTTATGTATTTTTTTAGGACTTTTTATGAATTTTTTATGTATTTTTCAAGACTTTTTATGATTTTTTAATGTATTTTTCAGTTTTGATGATTCAAACATAGAAATTCTTCAAATGAATGCTATTGATCAGTTCTTCAAACAAGTCCCCTTCTGACGTAGATAACTGATATGCTCCAGAACCGTATGCTGCAATGATGACAAATGGACCAAGCCAATTTAGTTCAAATTTTCCTTTCTTTTCTCTGTCTTGTTGATTACGTGGATTTTATTTCAAGACTAAGTCACCTACTTGAAATTTCTGTGGTTTAACTCTGTGATTGTAGCTATGAGACATAACTTGTTGATAACCCTTCAAATGATTAGCTGCATGTTGATGTCTTTCATCTAACAGTTCTAGCTCTTGCAGACGAGATATTCGGTAGTCTTCATCATTTATCAATCATTTGAGTGAGACTCTAAGCGAAGGTATTTCTACCTCTAGTGGTAAGATTTCTTCTACTCCATATACCAAGGCATATGGGGTAGCTCCTGTTGGTGTGCGAATGCTAGTTTTGTATGCCCACAAAGCTGGATTTAACTGGACATGCCAATCACGACTGACATCATTTACCATTTTCTTCAATATCTTCAAGATTGTTTTGTTTGAAGCTTCTGCTTGACCATTTCCTTGTGGATAATAATGTGTAGAGAACCTGTGTTGGATGTGAAATCTTTCACAAAGTTTGTCAACATCCTGATTCTTGAAAGGCCTCCCATTATTAGTGATAATAGAATTAGGAATTCCATATCGACAGATGATGTAATTCAGGATAAATGAAGAGATTTGTTTACCGGTCATGGTCATCAAAGGAACAACTTTGATCCATTTTGTAAAATATTTTGTAGCTGTGATGATGAATTTATGCCCATTTGATGATGAAGGATGAATTTTTCCAACAAGATCTAGTCCCCATTGAGAAAAAGGCCATGTCGGAGTGAAAGGCTGCAGTTCCTGTGTAGGTGCATGAATAAGATTCCCATGGATTTGGCATTTAGAACACTTCTTGAAAAAAGTAAAAGATTCTCTCTCCATGGTAGGCCAATAATAACCCATTCTAACAAGTTTCTTGGCTAAGGTTAAACAACTTGAATGAGTTCCACAAATACCACCATGAACTTTTTGTAAGGCTTGTTCAGATTCGTCACGTTCAAGCATCGAAGGAGCGTACCATCAAGACCACGTTGGTAAAGGATATCGGCGATCAAAGTATAACAGGATGATTGGCGTATGAAATTCCTTTTTTGGTTTCAAGATAAGTCCAGAGGTAAGATGTTATTTTTTAGATAGGTATAAATCTTTCCATATAAAGGTGAATCAGAACTGGTTAAATGGCATATGAATTGGGTCTCAGGATTATCATAGGTGGGAGAAAAAAATTGTTCCACCAAGAATTCGTACCATTTTTTATTTTCTGATAATTGTAACAAGGAAGCAATTGTAGCCATTGCATCTGCAGCTTTATTATCAATCCTTGGGATTTGTGAAAACTTGATTGCCACAAAATACTTTTTATAATCATCCACCATGTTCTTGTAAGGTAGCAGCTTATCATCTTTAGTCTGATAATCATCATTGATTTGATTAATGACAATTTGTGAATCACCATAGACTTGTAACTCTATAATCCACCAGTCCAATGCTATCTTCATTCCTATGAGCAAAGCTTCATATTCAGCCATGTTATTTGTGTAGGGAAACATCAACTGATATGATTTTGGAATGGTATGTCCTTCAGGTATGACAAAAAGAATCCCTACCCCCGAGCCATGTTGTGTGTAAGATCCATCAAAGTACAATGTCCATGATTTCTTAATCGTTGTTGTGAAGAAATCTGCATTAGGAAATTCAATGTGCATTGGGTTTTCTTCTTGTAAAGGTGCTTCAGCCAACTGATCTGCGATGACCTGTCCTTTTATAGCTCTTCGATCTACATAGTGAATTTCAAACTCACTTAAGATCATTACCCATTTTGCAAGTCTTCCTATTAAGGTAGCTTTGCTTAAGAGGTATTTTAGTGGATCGATTTTGGTTATCAACTTAACTGTATGCGCCAACATATAGTGTCACAACTTTTGAGAAGCAAACATTACTGCTAGGAAAGCTTTTTCAATGAAAGTGTAGTTTAGTTCATGACTTGTTAAAGTTCTGCTGATATAGTATATGGCCCTTTCTTTTCCTGTAGAATCCTCCTATGCTAGTAATGCTCCCAAAGATACTTCTATTGCTAAAATATGAAGTATGAGTGGCTTTCCTAGAACTGGTGGATTTATGAGATATTGCTTGATCTGATTAAATGTTGCTTCACACTTTTCCTCCCATTTGAATGGGACATTTTTATGTAATAGATGTTTAAATGGTAAGCTTTTGTTTTCCAGTTGAGCTATAAACCTCCTGATGGATTGTAGGCGTCCTTGCAGTGATCGAAGCTTACTAATATTTCATGGTGGCGGCATGTCCATTATAGCTTGTACTTTTCTGGATCAACCTCTATGCCTTTTTCTAAAACAATGTGATCCGGTGGATATTTTTAGTGGAAATTGAAGTTTCCCATTTCTCTCCAGAATTTGCACCATCAGAAAGATCTCGGCGTCCCGATTCCAATGCAACTCGATCGGAGCGAAAAGGAGTCCGTTTGTGCAAGTTATGGCCAGCCAAACCTTGGGTCAAATTGGGATCAAGGGGCGTCCAGAAAGCAAAAAAATGATCGTCTCAAAAATTGATGGAACCAATGTCATCACGAAGAGCTCGTCGAGATGATTCCAACGGTGTTCGTTTCATCAAAATCCGACATCGTATGCTCAACTTATCAGCGGTCAAAGTTTGCAGTTGACTTTGAGGATGGCCATACAGATGCTGATGTCATCATTCCGTACTGTACGGACACTGAAATGGACCAGTCAGAATATGACACGTGGCATCCATGTCAGCATTGTACGGAACCAGTCAGAGATGGACACGTGGCAACCATACGCCACGTCATCAACACAGTCATCGTCCACATCAGCAGCCAGTCATCTGTCACGTCATCATCCTGGGCGAGTCAGGCTTTGCCATGTGGCATCTCCTCGGCATGCCACGTGGCCTCTCTTTCATCCTCTGGTGGTTATTCTATTTGTTTGTTTAAAAACAAAAAAAAGGGGGTTGTTAAGGATTCGAACCCTCAACCACTCATCACCGAAACTTTCGCTCTAGCCGTTACACCAAGGCAACGTGCTTTACTATATGGGGTGACGCGTTTGTTTTGTTATGTTGGTTGGTGGAGTTAGAGGATAAAACGTGGCCGGCAGGTTTGGAACCGTCGATCACACATATGTCAAAACGTTTATCCACAACACACCATCGATAATATTTGATATTATTAGGTTCTATTTTATTTTATTATATTAACTAGCCCGAGGCCTTAACAAAATAGGCTATTTTTATTGTAAACCACCTAACTAATAGCCTTCAAATGGCTATGAACAAAATTTTAAATAAAACAAACAAACAAAATCCCGAAAGAAATAAGTAGAAGGGCTTAATTAGGATTATCTAATAATCCTAATAAGGGAGATATGACATAAGGTGGTTGTTTACAAGATATTATGCAAAAATGGGAAGATTATGTAAATCTTATGGTTTTCACCAAATTGGGTGAAATTTTTGTATTTAAAGGGGAGAGAGTGAGTGAGTTTGGTACTCATAATTTTCAAGGAAATTGGTGCTAGGTGATACAGAGAGGAGTTCTAGGAGATCCTTGGAGCCATTTTCGTACATCGGAGTATGGTTATGCTGCCGAAGTGCTAGAAGAAATGGTTTTGGTGCAATTGTAATTTTGATTTGGAGATTAATCGGATCGGTCACACTCCATTGGAGCGGACCTGGAGACGTAGTCACGTTTGTGACGAACTCCGTAATCAAACACTGTTTGCACTTCTCTTCTTCTCTCTTACCTTCTCTTAGTTGTTAATTCCTTCATTTTGTTATTTCCTTAAGTTAATTTTGATTTAATTAATTTGGAATAATCATTGTAAAGATTAAGCATTCAATTCTGCAATCTAGTCTAGATCCTATACAGATCAAGTTGGTATCAGAGCTTTTGGTGACTATTATTGCAGTTATTTGTTTTTTCAATGCTAACGAGATCCATGATTTAGAAGGGCGAAGGCAAGCTTGAAGAATTTAATCCTGAGATCGGGAAGCGTAGAACATTTCCGAAGATGTCAGTTTCTGGAATGGAGGTTCCTGAGGAAATCAGTGAGCAGGAATTTCGAAGAGCATTCCTTGAGATGAAGGCTAAGGTGGACATTCTTTTTCAAGAGAGACAAGAACGGAAGGAACGTGAAGGAGGTTCATCGAAGAAAGATGTTCATGAAGACAAGAAAGAGAAACAACATGGAGATGGTGACAAGCAACCAGATCCACTCTCTTCTTCTTCTCCTCCCTCTTCTCCTTCTTCTCCATCTTCTCCTCATTCTACTTCTTTTAATCCTTTCAAGAGTGCGTATAAGCCTAAAATTAAATTGGATGTAAAATTTGATTTACCAAAGTACTGTGGTGAACTTAATGCTGAAAAATTGGATGATTGGATTCAACAAGTAGAAGTTTATTGTAGAGTCCAGAACCTATTAGATGATGTTGATAGGATCCAATTGGCTACTCTTCGGTTAGGAGGTACAACTTTAACCTGGTGGGAGAGTAAGACTAAGGCAGAGGTTTCACAACATGGTAGAGTTAGTTTAACTTGGGCAGAGTTTGTTAATGCTCTTAAGAAGCAGTTTTATCCCCTAGGACATATGCAACAGTTAATGATGGACTGGCAAATGTTTAGGCAAGGGAAAGGTCAAACTGTCCAAGAGTACACCCATGAATTTAGGAAAAGGGCTATTGCTTTGAATGTTCCTTTGTACACCCAAGACACTTTGTTGAAGTACATAGGAGGTTTGCATTCCTATCTTAGGCATTCCATTTTGGTCTTGAACCCTTGTAATTTGGATGAAGTGTCTGTTCAAGCTACCCACTTAGAGTCAAGGGGTAAAGGATCTTTTATTGATAAGTTTGATAATGATGTAAAGAAATCTTCTAAGGTTGCAGAGACATGGAAAGGAAAGAAGGCAGCTACAATTAAGAAGGATGAGAAACTTTCTTGCACTCATTGTGACAGGAAGGGTCATGATGAAGAACATTGTTGGCAGTTGCATCCTGAACTGAAGCCTAAGTGGGCTCAGAAACGTAATTAGAAATAGAAGGGTAAGGAGAAAGCTGCAAATGTTGTTATGGATCTTGGTTCAGATTCAGATGATGAGACTAAGATAACAATGATGGGTCTAAAAGGTAAAGCTCCTATTTTTGGTGTTTCTGTTGCTAGTTGTGCTTCTTCATCTACAGTTAATTATTTCTCTGAAGATGTAAAAAGGAATGAGCTGTTTCATTTAAGGGTTATTGCTAAGAACACTAAAATTGATGCACTCATAGATAGTGGTTCTCAAGTGAATTTAATTTCAGAAAGTGTTGTAAAGAACTTGGGATTAAAAACTACACAACATAAGAAACCTTATCCACTAGGCTGGATTTGTGAAAATGATAAGTTGCAAGTAACAAAACAATGCACCTTAAGGTTCACAATCACTAGTAAGTTTGTGGATGAAGTACAGTTTGATGTGGTTCCACTGGATATTTGTGGGATAGTGCTTGGTAGCCCTTATTTATATGACAGAAAGCTATTTTCTACAGGGAACATAATCATTATCACTTGTTTAAAGATGGCATTCAGTATATTGTACATTCTCACAAGATTAAGACTGATCATTCTTTTGCAAACATAGGGCAGTTAAAGAGGGTAATTAATGCAAGTAAAGAGTTAACTCTTATGTCTGTCAGTACATGTGGTTCTAAACTTGAACTTGGAGTAGCTAACCAGGATCAGATGTTGCAGGATGCACCCACAGTACAGCATGAGGGAATGATAATTGAAAGCATTGATGGTTCCTTGGGTAAAAATGTTCCTGTTGTGAAGGATCAGATTATTGTTGACTTATTCTCTTTCATTTCTGCATTATTGTTCAGCTTGATGCTAGTCAATTTTTGTTGGTTAGTGGCTACGACAGTTGATGTAGATGCTTATGGAAGTGATAGAATAATGTTTATGTTCAACAATATTGTTGCAGTCTTCATTGTGCTTGTGAGCCAGGTATTCAAATGTACAGAGGATACAGGACAAGTGGGGAGGCCAAGTCCTCACTTATTGTCAGAGTAAATGCCACTTTTGGAGGTCCAAAAGGTCTTCAGTGGGGAGGCCTGATCCGGTGGATATTTTCAGTGGAAAGTGAAGTTTCCCATTTCTCTCCAGAACTTGCACCATTAGAAATATCTCGGCGTCCCGATTCCAACGCAACTCGAACGGAGCGAAAAGGAGTCCGTTTGTGCAAGTTATGGCTAGTCAAACCTTGGGTCAAACTAGGATCAGGGGGCGTCCAGAAAGTGAAAAAAATAATCATCTCAAAAATTGATGGAACCAGTGTCATCACGAAGAGCTCGTCGAGACGATTCCAATGGTGTTCATTTCGTCAAAATCCGACATCGTATGCTCAACTTATCAGCGGTCAAAGTTTGCAGTTGACTTTGAGGATGGCCGTACGGATGCTGACGTCATCATTCCGTACTGTACAGAAACTGAAATGGACCAGTCAGAATATGACACGTGGCATCCACGTCAGCATATACTGAACCAGTCAGAGACGGACACATCAACACCGTACGCCACGTCATCAACACAGTCATCGTCCACGTCATCATCCTGGGCGAGTCAGGCTTTGCCACGTGGCACCTCCTCGGCATGCCACGTGGCCTCTCTTTCATCCTCCGGTGGTTATTCTATTTGTTTGTTTAAAAACAAAAAAAAGGGGGTTGTTAAGGATTCGAACCCTCAACCACTCATCACCGAAACTTCTGCTCTAGCCGTTACACCAAGGCAACGTGCTTTACTATATGGGGTGCCGTGTTTGTTTTGTTATGTTGGTTGGTGGAGTTAGAGGATAAAACGTGGCCGGTGGGTTTGGAACCGCCGACCACACATATGTCAAAACGTTTATCCACAACACACCACCGATAATATTTGATATTATTAGGTGTCTGTTTTATTTTATTATATTAACTAGCCCGAGGCCTTAACAAAATAGGCTATTTTTATTGTAAACCACCTAACTAATAGCCTTCAAATGGCTATGAATGAAATTTTAAATAAAACAAACAAACAAAAGCCCGAAAGAAATAAGTAGAAGGGCTTAATTAGGATTATCTAATAATCCTAATAAGGGAGATATGACATAAGGTGGTTGTTTACAAGATATTATGCAAAAATGGGAAGATTATGTAAATCTTATGGTTTTCACCAAATTGGGTGAAATTTTTGTATTTAAAGGGGAGAGAGTGAGTGAGTTTGGTACTCATAATTTTCAAGGAAATTGGTGCTAGGTGATACAGAGAGGAGTTCTAGGAGATTCTTGGAGCCATTTTCGTACATCGGAGTATGGTTATGCTGCCGAAGTGCTAGAAGAAATGGTTTTGGTGCAATTGTAATTTTGATTTGGAGATTAATCGGATCGGTCACACTCCATTGGAGCGGACCCGGAGACGTAGTCACATTTGTGACGAACTCCGTAATCAAACACTGTTTTCACTTCTCTTCTTCTCTCTTACCTTCTCTTAGTTGTTAATTCCTTCATTTTGTTATTTCCTTAAGTTAATTTTGATTTAATTAATTTGGAATAATCATTGTAAAGATTAAGCATTCAATTCTGCAATCTAGTCTAGATCCTATACAGATCACAATGTATCCCAGGAGTTTTCTAGATTTAACGCCGAAAACATATTTCTTTGGATTGAGTCGAACATTGAACTTCTCCATTCTGATAAAGATCTTTGACAAGATTTCTAGATGTCCTCTTGTGTTGGATTTGTCAAGGAGATCATCGACGCAATCTTTTGTGAATGTATGCATCATATCATGAAAAATTATTGGCATTGCTCTTTGATAAGTAGCTCCTGCATTTTTAAGCCCAAATGGCATGATGTTCCAGCAATAGGTACCCCAAGGGCACATGAAAGTTGTTTTATCTTGATCCTCTGGTGCAATCTTGATCTGGTTGTATCCTGAAAACCCATCCATTAATGAATACATTAAATGGCCAGTAGTTAAATCAACAATCATATCTATGTTTGGCAAAGGGAATCATCTTTAGGACATGCTTTGTTCAAATCTCTAAAATCTATACAAATTCTAATCCTTCCACCCGGCTTTGAAACAGGTATGATATTGGAGATCCATTCTACATAGTCAATAGACCGAATGAATTGAACATCTAAAAGCTTCTTTAACTCTTCTTTAACCAATAATGCAACATGTGGATGCATTTTTCTAAGTTTTTGCTTCATAGGTTTTGCCCTTGTGTTTATAGATAGATGATGCATTATTACATTAGGATCTAACCCTGGCATATCGGCATATGACCAAGCGAAGTTGATTTGATTCTCCTTTAAGAACTCTATAAATTTCAGTACTTCTTCCACTATTAATGATGCTGCAAGTTGCAAGACTTTTGGCTGCTCTTTTGTACTTATGTTGATTGATTATGTGGGCTCAATCAAAATAGATCTTTCTTGATAATGTTTGGGAAGAGTGTCAAGTTTCTCATCCTTCAATGCCTCAAAAAGGTTTTCACCGTCAGATTCACTCTTTATTTTTCTCTTGTTGTGATCTACTACTGCCATTTTTTGGTTTTCACCGATAGATCTATCTTTTATTTCATTTATTTTGCAGCTAAGAGACTTGACACCCTCCCTATCAAAATCTTGAGTATGAGTTTCTCTGATGGAACAATTGTTTTCTTGACTAGATGAACAAAGGAAATTTACAATATCCTCATCATCATGGAATGTAGGGATATGGATAGGTGCATCATTTTCCCAATCAATAAGTTATGGATAAACTAAAGGCATGGGATCATTAGGTTGGGTAAGGTCTTGAGCTATCAAAGTCATGACATAGTTGTCATTTTCATGATGGACAAGGTCTATGATGGTATTCTTCTATCGATGATCAATCTCGTTAAAATCTGAATCATCCTCACTTGAGTCATGATCACTTTGTAAAACATAATCAAGTGGAGGCCTTGAGACCTCCCCTTGTAAGAATGTGGGTGCGAATTTGTGTATGACATCCACCCTTTTCTCTATTAAGAATGTATCATCAGAGACATCATCCCATTCGTATTCATTGGAATCAGTGTCTGAACTATTCTACAATTGGAAAACTGATCCATAAATTTTTTGTAGAGTGACATCTTCATGGGGTTTACCTGAAATTGATTATCCTTCATGAGTTTGTTGTGTTTGCTATGGAGTTGACCCTTTTGTATCCTTACCATATCCAAGTCCTGTTTTATCTTTTGGATGTATTGAAATAGGTTGAATTGGCTCAATGATTCCTTCTTTTCTTTTTCCTATAGGACCATTTCCTTCATAGCCCATTCTTTGCATGATAGTATGCCCTTTGCCATATTGTTCGGTAGGTAACTTGATGTGCAAGAGAGATTCATCTTCATCTTTGTATAGCCAGCATAGGATGTCCCTATCTTTGGCTTCTTCCTCGGTGGTGTTAGCTTTAATAAATTGTCCATCAAACTTTGTGATTGGCACAGAAGCTTGAGATGTAGAGGCTGTTGTGATCTTTTGATTTGATAGGGTTGGCTGACCATGTGACCTCGGAGGAGGTAAGCTAGAAAGGGATAGCGAATATTCGCCTATTCCTTTGTCGTTAAAATGTAGCTTGGTGTCAAGATTCTTTGTCAAGTCTTGCAATTGGCCTTGTAGATTGGAAGAAGAAGTAGTAAGAGCCTCCCTATTGTGCGGCACAAAGGCATCTTGGGTTGCTCAGAGATTTGAACAAGTTTGGGTGCTATTGTAATCAACTTGTATAGTTATTTCTTGTCCATCATATGGAAACTTGAGGCATTGATGATACGTTGATGGTACCGCTTGCATATCATGAATCCATGGATGACCCAAAAGTATGTTATAGGAAAGATCACGATCTAGAACCTAACAAAATGTATTTTTCACAACAGGTCCCACTCTGATAGGTAGCATTATTAGTCCTTTGGAAGCTCTTTCTTCATCATCATATGCCTTGATAGTTAGTTTTCTACGTGGATCAATGGAATTTTCTGATATTCCTAAGGCATGTATTAGCTTTAAGGTACAAATGTTTAAATTGGATCCTCCATCTATCAAGACACGTTTGATTAGGTGTTTATGGATCATGACTTCAAGATAAAGCGATGAATTATGCGGATGTGTCATGGAGGCATCATCTTTTTCGGAGAATGAAAGGAAAGTGGGGGAAGAAAAATGTCCCACCATTGCTTGAAATTTGTCTACATCCAGATCTGTGTCGATGGTTATGTTTACAAGAGCTTCTTTCAAAATATTCTTGTGTACGGGGGATATTTTGAGAAGTTCAAGGATGGAGATTTGAGTTGATGTTTTTCTTAATTGATCAACTAGATTGTAATGACTTGGAGGAGGAATAGCTACCTTAGATGAACTACCTTTTAGGACAAATTTTTCTTTTCCTCTCGTAGTCACATTAACCTGTTGATATTCTTGTTTTTCCTTGATTTGGATAACATTAACCCGTTGATCATCTGCATAGATGTGGTGGATTATGTTGTCTTCAACATTATTTATGCTTTTTTCTTTGGTATCTGATGTTTCCCACTTTTGATATTTTGGTAAAGGATCTTTGAATGCTTGATTATCATCATTGGTATGATGTCCTTCAATTGTGATGGTGCCATTGTCAATTAAATCTTGTACTAGATTTCGCAAGGCTTGATAGTTATTTGTTCTATGACCTTTACATTGATGATAATTACAATAATACGAGTCATTCCATGATGGTGGTTTGACTAGTGGCTCATAATCTCTTTGTGGTGGTAAGGTGATAACCTTATTATCGAGAAGCTCCTTGAGAGCAGACTCAAGAGATTGACCCAAAGTGGTAAAATTCTGTCGATTTGAAAAGAATGGAGGTTTGGATGGATTTGATGTTTGGGTATTGCCAATATTATTATTGAAATTACCACGATTATCCTTGGTATTTTGATTGGTCATGCTTTCTTGATTGGATTTTTGTCCTTTTTGTTTGTTGTTTCCTTGCTGGTTGGTATTTCCTTGTTGGTTGTTTCATGGAGCACTTGATAGGTTGAAGATAGATGATCTCGTTCGTAGATTGTTTGCATCCACTATACCATCATTGACAACATTTTTATTTCTGTTCCAAAACCTTGTTTTATCGTTGTTGTTATGGTTGGATGAACTTGGATTATCAAGTTTTATCACTCCTCTTTTAACCAAGGCCCCTTCAATGGTGATTGTGTTTTCAATCAATTTTTCAAAGTTAGGAGGAAAATGAAGATTAAGCCTGTAGCTTAATTCTTGATCTAGGCTATTGATGAAGATATCCATCTTTTCTTTTTCAAGAATAGGACGGGAATATCGTGCAAACAATCTTCTCCATCTTTGCAAAAATGTAGTAAAGGATTCCCTTACTTTTTGTTTTACTTTACAAAGATCAAGCATGGTTATCTGGTGTTGGATGTTGTAGGCGTATTGTGATATAAACTAATTTATTAAATCCTCAAAGGTTTTGATGGGGGAAGTGATCTTGAAAATCCACAACATGGATTGTCCACCCAAACTTTGTGGAAACAATCGCATTAAGTAGGTATCTTCATAAGCGAATTCTAGACTCATATTTCAAAAGTCCCTCACATGTTCAATGGGGTCAGTTTTTCCATTGTACCTATCAAATTTAGGGATTTTGCAATGTTTTGGAAAATGGATCATTTGAAGACTCCTATCAAATGGATAAGGAGATATGTCATCCAAAACATACTTCTTTGTTGCACCCCCTTGCATTTCCTTTATTTTCCCTTGTAATTCTTTTATCTGTTGAGTAAGGGCACTAAAATCATTAGGAGGAGTTTCAGGATTCTCTTTAATCCCTTCTATATCAAAATTGGAAGGTAACTTAGCTCCTTGGTTAGCTAATGAAAGGAAATATCTTTCTTTGTTTCATTCTAAAATTCTTTCCATAAGAGTATGGAATTGGGGATCTTGCTCTGCTTCTTGAAGCTTTTCTTCTGTGAACTCTTCAATATGAAATGTATTCTCTTATTTCTCACTATTATCACCCATTTTGCTTTTGGTACTTTCTCCTTCATCTTTTTCTATGTGTTTTTGAGATCTCGTGACAACAAGCATAAGCTTTGCTCCAAATTCTACTAACTTTTGATCAAAAGAATGAAATAGTGAAATTTTTGATGGATATGAAAGTTAGGATAGAATGAAGATTCTATGAATTTAAAAGATTTCTAGTATTTAGCTCGTGTTTTTCCCTAATTGAAAGGATGAAAATCCTGTTGGTGGGAATTTAAGCAAAAGATCAAGAAAGGAATGATTTTGCACTTTATGAAGTTTGATCGTAGCTTCATAAAAAGATGGATTTGTGATAAATGCCTAATATGATTAAGTTCTCTATTGCAGAAATTGATTTGGACGAGTAGAATATTCAATTGCAGGTTGGGAAATATAACAAAAATGAATACGCTGACTATGGTTGTGCCTTTGAGAAAAGGCTCTTCTTTGAAAGAAATCTCGTGAGTATAATAGTTCTACAGCATAATCATTAGTGAAACCTCTAACACAGTCATGATATCGATGGATAAAGGTTCTATGTTTAAGTAAAACTTTGGCTCTGGTACAAGAATTGTCTTTTCTTCAATAGTTTCTTGTAGCTAAGTGGTTTCTTTGGCTTTTTGATTCATTTGAGAATGGATTTCTTAACAAAGGTTGTGGACTTCCAATCTCTTAACATGAGAGTAATCAATGTAATCGTGAGTTTTGGATGATCTTTACTGAATTAATGTTTTGAAAACACCTCAAGCAAGTTGTAGAATAGTTGTTTTTAAGTCCTATTCTAAACATTAAGTGTGTGATCAAAATTTTTTCAAAAATTGTTTTTACAGGTTTTTCACATGACAGATAGTTCAAGCATACTCACTCTTAGTACTCAGGTAGGTCACCATAATAATCAACAACCCACATCTTAGAACTGCGTCGACTCACACAGTCATGTCACCCCCAAAGGGGTGCCCGTGTTTTTGTCTTTTCTAGGTGCATACTCAGAGTGACAGAAGTGGATACCGGATCCCCTGAGCAAACGGTCCTTGGCAGTTATATGGTGAGTATCTTGGGGGTAGATTCTTCCCTCCCCTGCACTGTGATGATTATGATGTTCAGAAACTGACTTTAGTTGGATACTACACTAAGTTGGTAGTAATGGTTTCCGTTCGGTGCGGCAAATGATAGACTCCCTCGAGAGACCTCTGAACCTTTAGAACAAAGGCTTTGGGGATGGTTATCAATGCACACTACCGTCGAATGAGATTTTCATCAACCATCAACATTTGATTAAAGTGGGTTGGAAAACTTGGCTTTAGTTGTTCCCACTTAGGTCATTCCTGTAGGGTGAGTACTTTTTCCCACTATGACAAGCCTTCTAAAAGGTTTTATCAAAGCTTAAAATTGCATGAAATAGAATAGATGAGTCTGGAATTTTGATCACCCAGTTAAGGGGAGAGCATAGGCCTATCACCGTTTAATCAAAGCAGGCAAGAGTTCAATTTTAAGCCCAAATAAATAGTTTTCTAAGCTAGGTGAAGATATTGCTTGACAAAGACATGGAGTTCTTTTTAGTCCAAAATAGAAAATGAATTGACTATCCTAGGATTGATTCATTCCAATTAAGAGACTATCCTAGGATTGATTCATTCCAATTAAGTGACTATCCTAGGATTTCTTCATTCTTTTAAAGCTCTTATTGGCCGCGGTCACGTCAGATCCAGTCAAATCTTACTTAAGTTACATATTACAATTGCAGACTTAGAAAATCTATGTTGAGAATAAAAAAATGTGCTAAAATAGACATCAAGAGCGCTACTGAATCATTAATGGGCGCTACAGGATGAATAAAGGGCGCTGCAGGATGAGTGAATAGCACTGCAGGATGCTTAAAGAGTGCTGCAAGATTCTTAAAGAGTGCTACGGGATGCTTAAAGAGCATTGCAAGATGCTTAAATAGCGCTGTAGGATGTTTAAATAGTGTTGCAGGATGCTTAAAGAGCGTTCTAGGATGCTTAAAGAGTGCTAAACTGGGTGTGAACTATGCTGAAGTGTGTTTAATGCGCTAATATGCTCTTCCAGCCGTAACCTGTCAGAAAAATCTGCACAAAGATGTTAAAATTGGGGCAAGAGCCCCACAATGGGTGCCAAAAATGTGTGTGGGAAATGTTAGTATCAAAATAAGATATTAAAAACACACCAATGCAACATTAAACTAAAGAAAGCTAAAATAAAATAAATTTAAAGGAATCAAACAAAGCTTCTCCAGAATCATTCCATTGTATAAGCAAAGCTTCTCAAAATGGCAACCTGTAGAACGAGTATGTAAAGGGAGAATACTTCTCTATCCTATATGTTGGTGGAGTGGAATGTTGATATACGAATATGCACAGGGGTTGTAGATTATGCACAGGGGCTATGAATTATGGATGCTATTGAAACTATGATATGAGGATGATAGGCCATGATATGGATTGTTAATATGCTAAGCTATGCTATGCTATGATTCTAAAGGATATGGATGCTAGAAGGCTAATTGACTATAGTTTTCCTATATGAAAGCTTCTTCTTTTTTAGAGACCCGATAGTCCTTTTTATAGATTTTTATAGGCAAGAGCCTGGCTAGCAAAGATCAATGGTTGTGAGATTGTCTGGTAAATTTGAATGGTGAGAGATGGAGAGGTTGAGAGGAAGATGGAAGATGTTGGGAGGTTGGAGAGAAGAATGGAGGTTTGTCTTCAACCCACGGGAACAACTTTGCTCAGAAACAAAGGAATTTATTAATTTTCTGTTTTGAAGTTGTTTCACGGTTGTTGAAGATAATCCAAATTAAATAAATAGATTTATTTAATTTTATGTGAGTTTGATATTTGATTTTAGGACTATAGAAGATTTAATTAAATATTTGGAATATTTAATTGTGAATAGACTTTAGAAGAATTAATTAAATATTTGGAATATTTAATTGTGAATGGAATTTAGAGGAATTTAATTAAATATTTGGAATATTTAATTGTGAATGGAATTTAGAGGAGTTTTAGAAGAGAAGAATCTTTAATCTTTATTTGAATAAAATATTCAAGCTAGGATTATATGTGATAATTAATATAAATAAATCATAATGTTTATTTAATTAATTAAGAAATGGATAAGAAAAGTGATTAAATAAAGTTATTTATTTAATCAAAATGAAAGAATGAACAATATAAATAAATTATTTAGATTTATTTATACGCAGATTGAATTTAGAGATTTAATTAAATATTAAAAATATTTAATTAATTACCAGACTATTGTGATGTGACCATTTTTAGGTGTATACAAATATATACCCATATACCGACACTTGAATTTATATATCCATAATTAATATAAACTACATTGCTATTTCTACATAATGAATCAGATGGTCAAATAGAAAACACAAATACTATCATACACATAAATATATATAAATACACATACAAACACCGTTTTACACATATGACATTGAATGTTTAATAGGTACTTATATAGGCCCTGGATGGTTATGAAATTACAAATGCC
This sequence comes from Sequoia sempervirens, assembly GCA_007258455.2. Lineage (NCBI taxonomy): Eukaryota > Viridiplantae > Streptophyta > Pinopsida > Cupressales > Cupressaceae > Sequoia > Sequoia sempervirens. The sequence continues at coordinate 162,364 of VDFB02266780.1, read as the reverse complement.
CATATCTTAAAGTAAATTCAACAATAATGAACACCCAATATCTGAAAGCCAAATACAAAACTTAATGAAGGAAGGATGAATTCGAAATGTTCAAAAGGGAAAACTTCACACATGTAGAGAATATTCTAGGGTGTCGCTTGAGGAATAGGTTGGGAAGACGTGGCTAGATATAGAACGATTCAAATCTCTGAATTAAAAAAGCACAAAATTAAAATATATATTAATATTTTATTTTCAAGTGTAGTAACTGTGATAGTTTCCATCAAAATCAAGGGTTATTTAAACCTTTAAACTCCCTATTATGTTTATGTGTTGTAGCTGAGATGGATTGACAAAGGAATCAACGAGATTATTTAAACCTCTACAACATTCTAATTTCAAGTACTGTAGATATGAAAGGTTGCAAATGGAATCAAGAAGGCTATTTACACCCCTATAGTCTTCTATGTTCAAGTGTGGCTACTGTGACAGGTTGCCATAAACAAGGCACGTGAACTGTTTAACATAATTCCTCAAAGGATTTACATCTCATGGGCTGCACAGGTTGCAGGATATGCACAAAATGGATTTTTCAAGGAAGGCAACTAAAAAAATAAGCAATGGAAATAGGAAAATAGGGAATGCACATAGGAATAAGCTACTTTAACTTACAGGGAAAAAAACCCCCAAAGTTGAGGTAAAATTAATTCAATGCGCAGGAAAAAGTTGGTATAGAAGAATCAAGGAGATTATTTGAACCTTTAAACTTTCTATTATGTTCAAGTGTTGTTGCTGAGACATGTTGACAATGGAAACAACAAGATTATTTAAACCTCTACAACATTCTAATTTCAAGTACTACAGATATGACAGGTTGCCAACAAAATCAGGAAGGCTATTAAATATGCTTGTTTCCATTTTTATACAAGTAGTTTGGGAGAGTTGTGAGCTATATGAAGGATTAACTGAATTGTGAGCACCTTGTTCGTTAATTTGATGCAAGCAGGAGGATATAGGAATAAGAGTAGGTAAAGATACGGGGGTGATCCCATAATAGTGGTTTACAATTTTTGGCCAAACTGGACACTGAAATTATTATTTTTAACTAAATCTTCACATTCGGGCACCTATAGCAGCTAAACTGTGAGGAATTTGAAGATGGTGCAAACTAGAGTCTCATCAAAAATTTTTTGTAGATTCTAAAAATATTTTTTTCAAGATTTTTGGAATCAAATTGCACTTCTTTTTCCATCTCCCACGAAAATAGATTTTTTTAAAAAACAACATTTTTAAAAAGTGACGCACACCGTATAACACAACTTTTTTTCATGAAGGATAAAATTCTAATTCTTTCAAATTTAGATTTGTAACTCTGATATCTAGTGCTTCCACTTGGTTAGATAGTTTTTATTGAATATTTTTCCTTAATCAAGTTTCAAAGTCAAACTAATTACAATTCGAATAAATATAACACAACTTTTTGTATATGTCAAAATTTAATTTAATTTTTTGTTGGATTAAGGACTTCAATATCGGTGCACTCATATTTTTCAATTTTTTTGATAATCTTCTATTTTTCCACATGTGAAGAACAAATAAATTCATTTTCGATGAAAACCTATGTTCAATAAAACTTAAAAACAAATACATAACAAAACCAAAACATATTAAAATTATATTCATTGGATAGCTTGTTCTGAGGAATACCATAATCATTTGAAATAAATTTTAAATGAATTCATTTGATCCCCAAAATCTAAATCAAAAGTGATTTTTTATCAGCATTTTGATAGGTGTAAAGGAGACACATTTATAGGTATGGTTTAAAACTAGCGAGGTTCTATCCAAGGGGGTTTGATCTAAGGTGATTTGATCAAACCCTCTTCAATTGGAATCCTTAAAATGGAACTTTTTAAGGCTTAAATCATTATATTTTCTAAAAATATGTGATTTCAGCTAAAATTCGTTCCTCTCAGGAATTGTAAACCACTATTATGACAGCACCCTTGTTCTAACGTTGGTCATTAATGGAGAGTGAATTTTTTATATAATGACCATGTTCTCACACCCAAATAAAAGGGAGTACCAGTGGTATATGCAGACAATTAAAGAAGGATACAAATTATAGGCACAAAATTCATAAAATATAAGTAAAAATTCAAATCAAATATGAGTTCTTTTTAAAAAAATAACACCACCAACCTCTAATGGAATTGGCGAGAAGGTGATTTTCTTTCCCCTTTTTACCAGGGTGGATTTTATTGAGTTTTCCCCAATCTTTTCTTTCTTCTTCGAATGATCTCCCAAAAAAAAATCCCAATGATGTCTTCCGAATGATTTTTTTTCCCGTCTCCGTTTCACCAAATTAACCAAATAAATTAAGGCAAAGTCCATTCCTTTCTTGATAAAACAAAGAAAACAGGAAACAAAAAACATAATTTTCAATTCAACACCCCTCACATTTATTTTGCTCCTGCTTACCACTTGGACGAAGATTCCTCCGTTTAAAGGATTTAGAAATCTACCCCCACTAAGGTTGATTGCCATTATGGGAAAAATAATTTCATTCTTAATTGAATAGTTTAACCATTGAAATTATGTCATGTTTATTTAATTTAAATAATTCTCTTAATGGTGAAACTTTTAATTATGTAATATTATATATATATATATATATTTGTTTATATTTCAAATGTATTATTCTATTACATTCCTTTCAACAATTAATTTTAATTTAAACATAAAATTTATTAATATGTGGATTAACAATCCACTATAATTGTAATTTTAAAATAACCTAAATTTTAAAATTACAATTTTGTGTTTTTATTTATATTTTTTCGTAATAAAACATTAGTATAATTTATCAAATCATTGCAACCCATAGATTAATTTAATATTTTAATTATTAGAATTCTCTATGAAATTTAATAATTTAACTTATTACTTTAATTAAATCAATATTGCAAAAATGAGCTATGAAGCCCAAAGCAATGCCTGAACGAAGATGGACAACAACCAAAAAAAACAATGATAAATGAATAATTAAAATGAACGACATGAACAAAATGATACCAAAAAAGACAGGTACTGACGAACGATATTGTCAAACAATGATGAGGTGACAACCGTAGACGGGGATACTGTCTTGTCAAATCTACTTTCAACTTCATACCCATTGGTAATTTATGAGGCTCACCCTATCCTGCGAGTGTAGGTGGAATTGAGGCTTGGGTACCTACAATCCTGCATAAAAACAAGTGTTGAAACAACATATATATCTGATTCCATACACACCGTGAGAGAGAATTGTAGTGTGGCAGGGCGCTCATAGATGAGTGATGGAACACCGTCCCTCTCACCTGAACCTCAATCAAAACAACATCATCATTAAATGATAAGTACATAGCTGCATAAACATAACATCAAACACATATGTCCACATATCAAAAGTAACAACATTATAAACAACCAAGTCCAGTAAGCAAAATTTCCAACCAACCAAACAACATGATTAAATAGTCACCAATATAGTCTCGAGTATGAATCAAACATAAATAGTATTTGAACGACATCAATCACACACAAAAGTATCATAGGAGTCTAGTAACATGGGAGGCGCTACACTCAACCCTCATTTTTTTATTGGGTTTGTTTCTTGGAAGGTTGTTGTGGTTGGTAGATGTGGTTGTTGCCATGGTTCTGTTGGGTGGTTTTCTCTTAAATTTCCAGTCTCTTTTGCTGAGCTCTGTGATCTCCCCCTTTTGGGTCCTAAAGTTCATTTTTTAGGATGGGGGTGTGCTTATTCTGACTACTATTCTCCTTCAAATGTTTTGGCTTTTGACTCAGATGTTTCTTCCTTCATGGCTATTGGTTGTGGAGAGCTCTACTTTTTCTTCTTTTCTCTAGTTTACTAACTTTCCAAAGGATGCTATGGTGTTCCTTTCTATGGGTGTAGCTACTTCCCTTTGTTTTTTTCAGCTATGGTCTTCTTTGTAGGTGAAGATTGCTCCTTCGGAGGTGGAGCCCTCTTCTTTTGAGGGGGAGAGGTGTGATGTGGATTTGGTGGGTAGTTCTATTTTCTATGGTTTAGGAATCATTTCATCCTCTCCTATAGAGGGGATACCCTTCCTATTGAGGTGGAGGCCAGGTTGGTGTTGTGGGTCGACTAGTGTTGTGTGGTTTTTGTGGCTCTTCAGTGTTTTACTCTAATTCATAACTCTCCTATTGAGGTGGGGAGTTTGGTTTAATTGGTTGGTGTTGATAAGTGTTGTGCTGCAGTTTGGCTGATATAGGCTTATCATTACCTGGATGTTTTAGGAAGTACATTGCTGGTTGGTGCTGATAAGTGTAGTGTTGTAGTCTGACTGTTATAGGTTGATGGTTACCTAGCCGTTTCAGGTAGTTCTTGGATGCAGGTTCCTATGTAATTGGTTGTTTTGGGTTTAAGGATCTCGTTGAAACCTTTTCTATTTTGTGCAGATTTATGTATTCATGTTGGTTATTTGATAATCTACTTCTAGTTCGCTGCTGGTTGTCTTTGTTCTATGCTTTTGCAGCTTGGTCTTTTTGTGTGGGTTTCGGGTCCCCATCCAAACTTGCTTGTTAATGGTTTTAGGTCCATTCAAAACCTATTGTAAATGGTTTTGGGTACATTCAAAACCTATTTTTCCCCCTTAATAGAAAAATATGGAAGTTCATGGTTCCAAAATTTATATAAACCACTTACTAAATCTTGAAAACTTTTCCCCAAAGCAATATAAAAACCCTTTCCTTGCATTTACAAATATGTTAGAATATATGTATATAAGATCTCGAAGAAAAAAACTTGTAAATTTTTTAAGAATAACTCTCAAAGGAGAGACCTCTTCCATTGTTTTCTAATAGATATTGAAGCCCTTACATTCACACATTAAATGGTTGAAAGATAAGAAGAAAGGAGCCACCAAAGAAAAGGATGAATATCACATGTAGTTAATCTTAAAAAAACTCATCTATTGTGTTGCATAGTAATAATTTCTATGAATGGTTATTGTCTAGTTATTTTCTTTATTCAATGGTTATGATGGAATGTTTCTTTATTATCAATAAATTATTCTAAAAATGTATTGTAAATTATTGAACAATGCTTGTTGATTTACTAAATTATCTTGGGCAAATGTTATTCTTTAAATATTGTCAAAATTGTAATACTTTATGAATTTTAGATTCTTATGAGCTCCTTTCTTATGAAATTTTAATTATGTTGAAAACTTATTCAAAGAAAGGAAAACAAAAATAGTAGTGTTCAGTATTAATGGTGCCTCTAGCTCATGTTTACAGGTAATGTCATTGCACTTGAGCTACAGTACCTATCGCCTAACACAATTACAATAACAATGCCTATTGCATTATCCCTATAAATCACCTAGGAGAAATAAGGAACATTGGTTGATTAAATCCAAAGGGAGGGAAAACCCCTTTGGATCGATAATCTAAAATGATAAAAAGAAAATGACTTTAATCCACTAGTGACAACTTAGAAAACTGAAACTTAGGAATTTTCTATGGTGCAAATGTAATTCTAACTTGAAGATATAATTATGTGGATAATTTAATATGAAATCATTAAATGGGTCAAGGGAGACAAATATTATTAGGGAGTTTGGTTAGATGAATGTTATTAGATAAATAATCAATGTTCAAGACAATCATTTATTATCCATGCTTCCCTTCATGGGTAGCAACTGCAGAGGAAATGTCTAGGGAAATAAAACTCCTAGAAAGGGTTGCGTACTTGCTTTATAATAGTTCAAATAAACATAGTCTAGAAAATAGAACTACATATTTTATGCTTTGATCCCTATTGATGGGTGTTTTTTCACTTCTCAAAAAGGAAGCACACAAGTGCACAACCTCTCTTGAAAGGAAACTTCCTACAACCAAGTCACAGAAAATTACCCCAAGGTCCCTTGAGTGTCAGGTCATGACTTGCAAAACACAATTCAGTGGATTGATGTGATTTGTTGGTAATCACAAGGGACATGGACAATTTACTAAGTTGGAGGGGAATTAGATCTTCAAATGGAGTTTATGAGATTCTGAAAGTGATGTGTAATTGCTGCAAGTTCAAAACAACAATCTAAAACTCCATGTTCAACATCAGATTTGGCTTTACAATGATGTTGGAACTTTGCCTTAACTACTATTCCAAAGAAAGGTCAAAACGGAAAAGGGAGATAAGGGTTCCTAGACTTGCAACTAATGATGAATAGTTATAATGGAGGATGCTATAGTGTAAAACCTTCCTAAAACTAAGTTCCACTTAACCAAACAACATACAGTCTCATGAACCAATGCTACCTTCCAAGGTCTGCAAATTTTCATCTAGTCATTCACCATAAAGCATGAATAAAAGATGAATTTTAAGTGCAACAATAATTTAATGTTCAGACTAGATTTACACTACTATTCATCATCAATAAACAACAAAAAGAATGAACATGGAAAGCATCAACACAATAGCATTCTTCAATATCAATGGACATCATGAACTAAACTACTAAAAGCAACTTAAAGCATTTAGAACAGCAAACTAAATCTATCTAAATCTATCAACTTTGAGAAGATGAATCATGCAAAATGTGAGAAACACAAGAATCCACCAAAAGCAATGAAATTCTATTGAAATTTCTTGAGCATGTCTTTACAACAACTCAACTCTCTCCTTGAAAATGAGAGGAGACCCCTATTTATAGTTTTCCAAAAGTGAAATGAATGGCCAAGATTTAATTTCATTGTGTGGCCAAGATTCATTTTACATTAGGGTTTCACCTACCCCCAAAATATATTAATATAAAATACATTTTTGTCTCATTCCTATTTTGTCCTATAGTGGCTCTGACACTATAGCTGTTTTGTCTTCTAGTGACTACTTTCTTTTCCAGCTTATACTATCAGAAACTCATCATCAATCACTAGTTTTCCTTCACTTTTTTGAAGGGTGGCATACTCCACGAATTTCCCAAATAGTGCCTTAAGCTTATCCCACTCCATGATGTCAAATTGAAGAAATTGGAAGGTCAGCTTCTTAGATATGCCAGTGATCTATTCCTACTATTTTGTGCACCTTGGTGTGGCCTTGATTACCTTTTCTGACTAGGTGAATGCTCTTACAAGAAAGTCCATGAAATTCGCTATTAGTGTATTTGCTGCTCCTTGCTCCTTCTTCTTATGGAAGTATGGCTTAATATTCTCTGGATCCAACTCCATGACAAGTATATCATAGTCCATCATGAGCTTCAAGTAGCCTTCACTATCTATCTTGTGCTCTTTGAACCATTCGAGGTCAAGCTCAACTTTGTGCAGCACTCTCTCTAGGATGTCCCTTCTCTGATCCAGGCCCATCTTCCATGTCTCCACTAGCTAGTGATCATCCTTGATGAACACTTTTTCATTCTCCCATGTCTTCTTAGGCATTTTGAGAATGGCCTTGAGCTTAGGATAGGTGATCTTATATAGCTCAGTGAACTGTGACCTATCTTTTCTTTTCCTTCTAGCTTCTTCTACACATCTCAAAATTTGTTGGCCATTCAAGTAGTGTGGCCTATGACCATGTCATTGTTGTAAATTACCTGTTAGAACGAATCTGTAGTAGCCTTGGTCCATTTATACATTTTCTCCATCTTGGTGAGTTCTTGTTGGGAGAGAAGCGGGGGCACAAAAGATGTTGTTGGGGCTTCTTCTTCCAAGGAAGTCCATTGTTGAATATAGGTGGTGAGATTGCAACATGTGCCTTTAGCTTCTCCTTAGAGGACTAATCCTTGTTCATCTATTGCATTATTGTGGCCACCGATCCCTGGAACTCATCAATTTTTTGCTCTCTTGTTGCAAGGGCCCAAATTGATGGTAGAAATGTTATAGCTAACCCATTCTCCTTTATCTATCGTTGGGGTGGCGATCTATACCATTCTCAATCTAGATGCATCAGCGGTGATGTGGGAACAAACTCTTGGCTTCTTTTATTTCCTTTTCTTTGTCTATGCTCTAGCTAGTATAGCCTCGAGTCGGGCCTTTGGATCAACGAGAGCTGGGGTTTTCTTTTTCAGCTGCCTCTCTAACGAGTCAGGCATTTCAGTTTCCCTTTTTGGTGATTCATGATCACCTTCCTCTCTCTTCTCATGTTGGGGCCATTTTTCTTCATGGCCTAAGGCTTCTCATTTTATCCTTTCCTCTTCTTCATTGGAGTCTTTAATATTTATAGTCTTTTCCCTATCTAACTCAGTGATGGCTATATTCTCCTCAGTGATACTTTCTATCTAAGGCGCTCTTTATGCTTCCTGCTTGAGCTCTACATGGTGTTTCGGTTTGAGGCTCTTCTTCGAAGCATCATCTTCCTTCTCTTCTCCTTTCTCTCCTTCTCTCTCAGGCGGTACCTCTTCTTCTTGAATGGGGCCTTTGTCTTTCCCGACTAGTGGAGGCTCTTCGAGTATCTCCACATTGACTTCAGTGTCTTCTTTCTCTTCTGGAAGCTACTTATTAGATTCAACCTCCTCTCCTATATCCTTGAGATGTCAGGACAACTCCTCTTCAAGCTCTTATTTTGAGGTTTCTATTATGTACTTCACATTGAGGAATTTAGTGTCCTCTTTTGAAGCATGTGACCCCTCTTCATTAGTCACCACCTTATCCATGCTAATGTCCACTTATCCCTCTAGATGTTCAAAGTAACCATCCTTAAAAGGATCTTTAGGCTCTTCCATTATTCCCTTGGTGGCCTCCCTTTGGTGTTTCTCCATTTCTTCTGATATTTGCATAGTGGCCTCAATTTTCAGTGGCTCTATAGGTGGTGGAGGAATAGGAAAACTAGCAGCAATTTGGGCCATCACCGCTTTGACGGTGGGGCTCATTATCACCCTAGAAATCTTGACAGGTGTTCCTTGCATATACATGGAAAATGATTCAGGTAAGGTGAGAGGGGGCATAGTGGTGGTGGTAACTGAAGGCATTGTAGTAGAAAGGGTGGGCAATGGAGGATGCAACGAGGAAGACAATAGCAGGGATGTTGTGGCCAAAGAGGATTCTGATACCATAATTGGGGCCGTTAGTGAGGTGGAAGCAAGGTGGAATGAAATTTCCATGGTGGGCGGAGAGGAAACATGCAGTACTCGAGATGTAGGAGGTGGAGGAGTGGCAACGACAGCGGTAATGGCAGGAGCAGAGGTAGAAGGTGGTGAATGCAGTTTCTTGACCTCTTCTTCTCCTTCATGTTGTGGATCCTCCTGAATAGTTGGAATTTGACTGAATCATCTTGATTTATTTTCCTTTTTCAAGGATTCTCCCTCCATGGTCTTTCATGTATAGACCTTATGTTTGGGTTGGCATTCATGCACCTCCTTCCTTTTCCTTGATCTTTTCACCGAAGGGAATTTAGGAGTTTTTCTATTGGGGTAGGAGTTGCTCCACTATCTGTTTCACTTTCAAGCTCATCCTTAAGCTCACCATTTGTCAACACAACTCCTTGTAGTTTGAGCTGGGTGATTTGAGCATCTAACCATTGCCTTGTCCTATTTTCCACTGACCTCATTATAGTATCAAGGTTGTTGAACTCTTCCTCATCCCAATCTATTAGTGGCAATGATAAATTGGTCACAACATCAAATATTTCATCAATAAGGGTGTTCTCCTCCTCCACAATTTGGTTAGGCGCTAGAAATAGGTTAATTGACCACATAAACTGGGCCGTCATCTGCATGTAATGCCTCATTCTCACCTCCTTGTCATCTTTGTAGTTGGCCCAAAAATATTCTATGTGGGGCAGATGAGCATACTATTTTCTAACCCATTTCTTTAATTTTCCATAGGGGTCCATTCTTGGTCGGGTCATATGGAGGTCCAAATGGTACTCCACTATCTCTTTCTCCAAATATTCTGCACACTGGGTGGCGGGGACGACATACATTACTTTCCTAAAATTGAGGGGATACATGATCCCTGCTCGATGTTTATCACTCAGTAGAGTATGGGAATTTTGTAGCTTTCAAGAGACCTCCAATAGAATCGTCCAGTTGTTAGGGTACCAGGGCATCTTTTAGGGTATTTCAGAGAAACCCTATATTATGATATACATGAATTTTAGGAACTAGATGAATAGGAACCCAAACCTCTAAATGAATGCTGAAGCGATGTGCGAGACTCTTCTCTCAAAATATCCTCCAAGGAGTCTGATGATATGCCCTATGAAGGCATCATTCACCCTCTGGTATTCTCTCTTAAAGTTTTTGTACTGCAATTGTGGGTAACGATAATTCACTTTGAGCTCTCCCCTTCCTAGATTTGGGTTATGTGCAACAAAGAGGCCTTTGTATGGGAATGGCTCTGCTAATAGATATACCAGGTAGGAGGTCATGTAGAACTGGGATGTATTTGTTATGGCCATAAGTTGTGTGTGTATGTTGTCATTGATGATGTTGGCCTAGTTGAACTTTGTTTTTCCATGAATGATATCCTCAGTGAAATAAAACATCCATTCTTAGAAGAAGGCAACACTAGGGAGGCCCATTAATCTACTTATTAGAGTAACCAGATCATGGCACTCTTCATGGATGTCACTCCTAAAAAGTTATTTTGGCACTTTAGCAGCACTACCCCTTTTTCCAATGTTGGTTGATCATCTTCTTACATCCCATGGGGTCTGTCTTCCACATGTTCTCGATGTATCCCTTCTTTGTTTCTTCCATGGGGTTGAATGTAGGGATATGGAAAGTTTCACCTATGGATCAGGTAGACAAATATACCAACACCCTATCCTCGTGATCTATAATCTTCATGTTTTTGTCGTCGTAGTACTCTCTACATGCCATCACTAATTCTGAAGCTACAAGTGTAGGTGGGAAGCCGGTTACCTTGGCTAGGCCACTCTTTTAGATCTTTCAGGCATTCTCAATTGTGGGGTTTCTCATGATTCTCCATCAAAATTCATCTATATCTACATGCCGAGGTTGGTGTTTGATACTAAATCCCATGTAGAGGTGACTTTGGAGGTGATTTCTACCCCATGGAATTGATACTTCATTTGATCCTTCTCCTCTTTCCCTCTTGGTGCTTTAGTAGGCCTCTTTCCTTTCTCCTTCTCTGTAGATGCCTTGATGTGCCCGTAGTAGATTCCATAAATCCTACAAGCAAAGATGTAAGCACATCGATATGAAAATTAGCGAAGCACTAGTAAAATGCTGCAAAACAAGGGTTAGATCTAGAAATTAATCTTCAGAAGATCATAAAATCCATCAATATTCATTGTTTGAGGCTCATTTAGGTCAAATTCAAGAATGTGGGCCCAGGGGTATGGGTTTCCCTTGGTTGGTAGCCATCAAGAGGAGTTAGAAATAGAATGACACTAGGGTCATGGTGGTCCGTAGACAGCCACCCACACTCCATGTTTTGCATTGGAAGTTTGGAGGTCAATATCCTTGATGAAGCATTTGACATGTTGGGAAATCCACCATGAAGTCTTTGGAGGCATTCAATTGGTCACTTTTCTCATGCAGGTGTGAGTATGTAGAGGAGGGTGACACCACAAATTTTTGTAGCTCTACCATTGAGAAATGATGGTCAAAAGGTGGAAACCCACAATAGGAATCCCACATAGTGGTGTCTTTAGGCAACTTGGACTATCTAGGAATTGTCCCTTTGGTTTAGTAATTTGGAAGTTTGCGGGCAGGGATCGGTAGAAGACCATCGAGTGAGGCCATTCAAGGATGGCATAGATGGGACAACAACCTATAGGAGACAGTCTGCAAGAGGCCTTTGCGTTGATCATTTTTTCTGAAATGACTGAGATGGCGGAGGGGAGCCCATAATCCATGACATGGGAAGAAGGGAGGACGCGGCCGTTTGCAAACAAAAACTAGATACCGACGGGCCATAGGCGGAAACCCGCAAAGAAAGGCCCAAAACACACTTCACTTGGTCATTTTTCACGTTGAGGATTAGGGGAAATGGTAGGGTTGAAGTCCACAAAGAATATCAATGGGGTCCCTTGGCTCCATCGAACGAAAATGATGGTGGTGGGGTGGTCCACAGACAGACCTCCATAAAGTTCATCCCGCATGATATTTTATACTTAGCGCTTTCTTTGTGTGAACTCAGACAATGAGGAAGACCACGGGGTACATGGTGTGTGTGAGAGCAAGGACCTAACCATTGATGAGGGTTTTTAGAATGGCAGCAGAGAGCAGATGAAAGTCCACAAGGAAAGACCCGCAAAAGGAGACCTAGGTTTAGTTGTTTGGAAACATGGGACTTAGCGGAACCTATGATGCAAGAAGTGTGCAAGGGATGATGGTTTAGAAATGATGACAAGATGGGGGCCACCTACACACAGCGGTCCGCAATGGCGGACCTGCAAGGGTTGTTAAATCTAAAGTTTTCCATTTAAGTTTTCATCATTAGGATTGTTAATGGCAGTGAAAGGATGGCGTCTGCCCTCATACAGAGGTTAGCAAGGGTGGACCCGCATGGTTTTAGAGCTCAATTTTTTGCACTTGAAGCTCATCTCAAGTGGTGGCGATGAAAGGCTTGTGGGTCGCAAGGGTTTCATTGCTTTGGTGAAGAACAACTGCAGGGAGATAAAGTTTTTCATGACCCTTAAAGGCCGTGTTTGATTGATTTTTGAGGGATTCTTTAGACGAGTTTATGTAGAATTTAATGTTTAATTGGCCGCCCAAAATATTTTGAAGTTTTCCTTAATATTTTTTTAATGGTCTTAGAAAACTTAACTTAATAAATTCATTTTGGTTTTAAATGGGACATACTTGAGAGGTGCGTAGGAATTGAAAAGGGTTGAGCCTCAAATCTTCCTGGAGGTTGTGCAGGCATGAAGGAGGCAACAACTATCTTGGGCTCTGACAAATTCTAAACTGGTAGGGTGAAAATGATAGGTCGACCCATCTATTTATAGTAAAAACTTCATTTATTATCTGCATTTGATGCATGTATGGTAGTCGGTGGGGTAGTTGGGCGAAAATTTCAAAAGAGCCAATAGTAGGAAAGTTAAATTCCGCAAGGCAGATGGAACCCCAGACAATGTCGTTTAACGGTTAGCAAAAGAGGGTGACCAAGGAGCATGTGGGGCCTGCCATGTAGGTGGATGTCCCAGGTCAGCCATTTATGAAATGGCGAATGTGAGGCAGTGACGTGCAAGGGCGGACCCGCAGGAGCTAAAGGATGCCAGTTTGAAAACTAAGGGAAACCTACCAAGGAAACCCTGCAAAAGCCAAGGACTTGGGAATTTCTTGGGTGGTGAACTTTGGTCAACTAAGGATGATGACTTTGGGGCTCCTTGACCACTTGGAACTCAAAATTAGGGGCTTGCAAAATGAGGAAGAGGAAAAAAGTGACCTAGCGAAGGTGAAAAGAGACAGAGAGTCCCTGTTCTGAATGAGGCATGTGTGCTATAGGCACAAAAAATGGCGACTCTGTTGGGAGAACGCTTCTGAGAATTTCAAGGGTAAATTCTCATTCAAAACCTAGAATCTCTAGTTTCAAAGACCAGAAGCCAATTTCCAAGAGTGAACTAAGAAACACAAAGGAGGATGGGATCCTTAGCTAAATCAAGTCACAGGAGTATCTCAAAAGTGTGTGCATGGTGAGTTCATTCATTTTCTTTGGAAACCATAGCAAACAACCATTAATTGGTCAAGGAAAGCTACATAAGCAGTCTAACCCCAAAAGTAACTTGGACATTGCCTCATTGCCAGTTAGGCGTTCATAGCCCCGACGGAGTTGTTGCTATGACCCGACGAACATTGCTCTATTGCTAGCCAAACATCCATAGCCCCGATAATGTTTCTCACACACCCACATAGTTTCTTGTTTTAATACTTTATTTTCTTTTCCTTTTTTTCTTTTCATAATATTTTCCTTTAGTACTCTTTCTTTTGCTCAACTGCATAAGCATTGAAGCTTACTGTGGGTTTGGGATCACAGTGGTCACTGGAGAAGATTCAAGATTTTTCCACTTGTTGAGACCTCATAACAGTCATTGTACAACTCTTCAGAAATATTAAAGTGAATTGTCATGCGTGCTTTGAGATAAGTGTGAAAAGATTCAACCAAGGGTTCTGTCCTAGGTCAAGTTAGAGTTCAATAAGGAAACCACTTCATGAAAGCGGTCAGAAATCAATAGTTGTGAATGAAGATTTATCCAAAGAATAGATAGGGGTGGGCAACAAAGTAGGCCATCTGATATGGAAAACACAACCACCACATCAAGAACAAAGGAACACACCCTCAACAAGAACAAAATTAGTTGGGAAGGCGAGCAAAAAAAATGAAGCAAAGGCACAACAAAGCAAAAGGAAACCTAAGCTAACCTATGTGCAACTATATATAAGAATGGGCTTGAAAAAGCTTAGGCAAGGAGATAATGCTTGAGGTGTTTCCCGTTGAAAGGCAACGAGACATCCTCTCTAGTGAATTTCTTGAGGCGAAAGGCATTATCTCCTAAATTTTTTGAGATCTAAAAGGGGCCAAGCCAGAGCTTGTCGAATTTGTCATGTCCCCCTTTCTTTTCATGGGACTTGTCACAACAAAGAACTAAATAAGCAATCCTAAAGGCCTTGACTTTGGCTCGACGATCAAACCTTCTTTTAACTATGCCCTAGTGTTTGGAAAACAAATCAATTGCATGGTCACAGACTTCTTCTAGGTGCAACAACTCAGCTAAATGGGCCTCTTGACGGTCCCCCTCCTCATAGTATGCATTGAGAAATTGGAGGGTGGGAATCTTAAGGTGGATAGGAAAGACAGGTTCTAGGCCATAGACCAGATGGAACGTGGAATCACCCAGAGAAGCCTTGTGGCATGTATGATCCACCCAAAGGGAAAAATGCAACTAGGTGTGCTAGTCTTTGGGGTTTATGTCAAGCAATTTTTTATTATAGTTATCAGATTTTTTTTTGTTGATTTAGCTAGGCCATTTCCCTGAGGGTAATAGTTGGACGAAAATTTAAGAGCAATCCTGTAATAAAATACCCAAATAGAAAACTTAAGTGAGGAAAAGGTGAGACCATTATCATAGACAAGGGCATAGGGGCAACCAAAATGATTCAAGATAAAACTTTCCAAAAAATTCACAACCACTTCAGTAGTACATTTCCTACATATTATTGCTTCTGTCCATCTAGTACAATAATCATAGGTGGTTAAAATGTACTTGTGGACCACAGAGGATGGTGGGCTAATAGGACCAATGAAGTTGAGTCCCCATTGAGTGAATGACCTTACCTCCAAGACTGGTTGCAGTAGGACATCAACGTTTCTTTCTTTGGTGGCAGCAGTTTATCAAACATGAAAAGTTCGAATGTGGTTGTTTGCATCCTTAAACACTGTCAACTAGTAGTACCCAACATGTAGAATTTGGTGGGTGATTGAAGGGCTGGATCCATGGCTAGTGCCAAATTTATCATGAAATTCCTTTAGTACTCTAGCTGCTTCCTCTTTTTTGAGGCATCTAAGATATATTTCTTCATGGTTTCACTTGTAAAATATAGAGCCTTGCAGCATATAATTGCTGCTCTTCAGCCTTAGAGCACATTTGTGTACTCCTTGCAATCAGGATGGGCACTTGTTATTCAACAGATATTAGACAATGTCATCGTACCATTCTCTGGGAGAAACATCTTCCTGCTGATACTGCTGCACAGTGAGCTTGGGTCCAACTTTAGCTAGTGTTTCAGCTATTGTTCAAGTGAGGGCCTACCCTCAGACCAACTTCATGGGCTGAATCTCCATATCATATTCCTACAGTAGAGTCACCCATTTTCCTCTCCTTTCTCCCAGCTCATTTTGCATCAGTAAAGTCTTAATTGTTGGGTCAGGAAAAATTGTAAACACATTATTTTGCAAGTTGTAGTGTCAGAATTTCTTGACTCCTCTGACTAAGGAATATGCTTGATTTTCAACATTGTGGTACCTTAACTCAACATCCTTTAGCAAGGTGCTCATAAATGAAATAGGGTGTTCACCCCCTTCATCATCTTTCGGGGTCAATATTATGGAACAAGAGTGGTCTGAAGCAAATGAATAGATGTAGAACAACTTCAGGTAATCTGACCTAACTAGCACTGGTGCATCAATAATTTCTTTCTTGATTTCTTTGAAAGCTTGCTTAGCTTCCAGAGTCCATTTGACGTTGGCATCCTACTTTAGCATAGCATTGAGTGGCTTGACTATTTCAGTGAAGCCTGTGATGAACTTCCTGATGAAATTGATCTTTTCAAAGAAGTATTTCAGTTCCTTCTTTTTGTCTGAAAGCTGAATCTTTGAAATAGCTTGGATGCATTCAAGATCTATTGAAATTCCTTTCTTTGAGATCACGTTCCCAATTATTTTTCCTTTTGCAACTCCAAAGATACACTTCTGAACGGATTCAAAAATATTTCAAACTCTCTACACTTCTGGAAGACCTTACATAAATTAGAGACGTGATCTCCTCTTTTCTTTGAGAACATAGTACTATCATCCATGTAGATGATGATGCATTTCCTAATCAGATCCTTGAAAGCAATATCCATGGCAAGTTGAAAGGTTGCACGAGTGTTGATTAGTCCAAACGAAATTCTTCTATATGCAAATGTTCCTCATTACCTGATTGTATATGAAGTATCCATCCATAAAGGACATAATCTAGGATTCATTAACTATCTGCAACACTACATCCAATGAGAGCACTAGATAGTTGTCCTTTTTCGAGGCTCTATTCAAGTTGCAGAAGTCTACACATAATCTGATTTCTCTGTTATTTTCCCACCCACATGGAATGTCTAACTGGGAATATGATTCTAGTGGACAATAACTTCTGAACTTCCTTGTAGATGATGGTTTCTAGCAATGCATTGATAGGGCGTTGATGTTGTTGGAAAGGTCTCGCATCCGGCTTGAGAGGGATGGTGTGAGTGAAGATTGAGGTGTCATACATCTTCAAATCTTCGTAACTCCAAGAAACCACATCATGGTACTTGTGCAAGGCATCAATGATCCCTTTCCTTTCTTCTGACGTGCACACTTTACCATTGAACATGTTCTTAACTTCTTCATTTGATCCTAAGTTGTGAGCATCACACTGATTGTCAATGGAAGCCTTCTTGGTTTGCTGATCCTGATCCTTAATCTGATCCAAGTCAAATATTATTTCAAGTTGAACCGTACCTCATGGTATTTTTTTTGTCTTGAGATTAATAACTCTCTTTATATCTAATTCAGCCTCTTTGGTTTCTTCCTCATCAATTATTTGAGTCACAAACACATCAAAGCTAGTGAGGAAATCCAATATATGTTTGTCATCATTGAACACATGGAATTTAGTGATATTATCTGGCATCAAGTGAGTGGAGGTAATCTCAAAAATGAACTTCTTTAAGCCGGTCAAGGAAAGGGGTTGGAGGGTACTAGCTACTTAGGCTAAGGCATCAATAATATGATTCTTGGAGTGAGGGATCAATTGAATGTTAAATGCATCTAAGCCTTCTATGAGATCCCAAACTCTACGCTTATAATTCGCTAATCTCCTATCATGGCAAGAATACAATATCCTGACCTATTTTACTACTAGCTCTGAGTCGCCAAAGAATTGCAACATTTTAACCTTCTTTCTGAGTGCCATCAATAGACAAATGGACTAATGCTTTGTACTCCACTAAATTGTTCATGCAATAAAATTGGAGTCTATGAGCAATGAAGTATGTATTACTTGTAGGGCTGATAAGCTCAGATCCAACTCCTACTCCTTGCTTAGTCTTGGACCCATTGAAGCATAGCATCCAAAACTTGGAGGAACCTTCAACTTTGGAGCCAATAGAGCACACTTCTTCTCTTGGTTGAACACCTATTTCAACATCTTTAGGTGAAGGTGCAGACTCAGCGTAGCTTTTCTTCAACCGTTATATTTGGAGTTCCCCCTTCGGGTTGACTTGTCCTTTAATGTGCTCAACTACTACTTGACACAAGCAACATTCAAATTCCAAATGGGAAACATTGTGTACCCGACACCAACTGGGTAATAGGAGCTCCTAAGAATCAATTCTTGTTCCTAAGCTAAGTTGATCTTGCACACATTTCTCCATAAATTCTTGGAATTCATCCAACAATCCTAGGTTTCCATCCACGTAGGATCCTTCGTCATTTGACTCAATTATCATTTTTGTGCTCTGGGGTACACTAGCTAAGTTAGTAGGGGGACTACATAACACGAGGAGGACCTCTTCAGTCACTTCCTCTTCATGAAACTCTAGTTCTTCCTAATAGGCCACAAGATAGTAGTCTCCTAGCTTTGTTTCAGCGAACAACACCTCATTTGTGTTGTACTTCATGATCATTAATTTCATGTGCAGCTCCCGATCAATACAGATCTTGTTGGGAAGGCCTTTCCATGGCAGCCATAAGTGAGAAAAGTCAGTCACAACATATCCATTTAATTCTCGAGTGAAGTCCCTTCCTAGTATTAAGCCATATGTGTCCAGGATATCAGTAGCTTGAATGTTGATGACCTGTTGCACTCTTGGATCCACAACAATCTGCATAGGTATCCTATTGATTTAACCGACTATATTCACTTCCATTTTATTTAATTGGGTCACCTTCCATCAAGAGGGAGTTGGGACTATTCCTAGATCTTTGCATACAACAAGATGCATGACATTGGCCAATGCTCTTGAATCGAGCAGGCAATTGTGCAAGTTCTTTCCAAATATTCTGATAGTGGTTAAGAAGGGAGGAGTCTCCAACTTCCCCTAGAACAAGCCCATGGGTGTGTCTACCTGAGCTATTTGAGCTTTATCTTTATCATTGGTCTTATCCTTGGTTTGTGCTTGACTTTGTTCCTTGGTAGGTTGTTTTCTTATTTGCTAATTCTAGGGTGGATCTATTTTCTTCCTCAGAATCTCCTTGATTACGGGCTCATTCGGTGACTCATCAAAGAAGACCCTTTTGGTAGGCATGCCTTGAGTTGATTTGGATGGTGTAGTCCCATTAAGAATCCTAAAGAAAGCATTCCAAACTTATGGGACCCTAAGTAACTTGAAGGTTGATAGGATTATCTTAACCTTCCTAAATTCTTCAGCTACATATTCACTCATTTTCTCAATTTCAGCTTCAAAATATTTACCTTGAGAGGAACTAGTGGGTTATTTTTGGGTCTGATTTGACTGCCTATTCTTGTTGAAATATTGAGTGGGCACATGGGGGTATCTTGGGTTGTCGCTATAATTTTGGTTAGGTAGAGTACTGAATTTATTAGGCAAAGTAGAGGTTGTAAAAGGACCTCCTACTTGTCTATTCCTTAAATTATAAGGGGTTTCCCTTTGATGGAACATTTGGACCTCATCCTTGTGGGGCTCTTCTTCATCTATTGGACCATTATCTATTGAGTCAAAGAGCTGAGATAAGGGCTTTTGTTACTTACCTCTTTTTCTTCCTTGTCCTTTGGGACAATGATCTCCTTTTTGAGCACATTGCTTTTAGTTCACGAGAAGGGAGCTTGGTTGACCACCAACACAGAGGAGTCATATGGTTTGGACGAGACTATGTCTCTACAACCTACACCATCTACCACATTTTGAACCTCCACTTGAAAAAATTCTATGGTTGTTTGGAACTTAGGGCAATCCAATTCAAAATGCCTATTCGTTTTGTGAATGTGGCACCATTCGAATAAGGTTGCCTCTGCTAAGTATACTCCACTTATAGCCTTATCTGCATTGGAGAACTGGTGAAGAGGGGTGGGGACACCTTTTTTGTTTGGCCTTGCATTCCACGTTTGGTTCTACCTTTGTAAAGGTCTCCTTTCAAAGCCTTGGTTAGAACTTTGACCTCTCTCGTAATTCTGCCTGAAGGAAGTACCCGCATCACAATTGTTGCGGTTATCTCAGTTGGGATTAGCTTGGATGCTTCATTGGGAGGCTTGCAGTTGGTTATTTTGATTCCTTAGGTGTGTCATTTCTATGGAAATCTTCTTCAAAAATTCTTTCAGCTCATCTTTTTGATCCTTTTTTGTGTTGTTTGGTTGAGGTGCTTGATTCTAGAGGAAGACCGACTGTACTACTGGTTGATTCTATTAAGCAGGAAGAAATTTGGGTCCCTGTAAGTATGTAGGCCCTTGAAGTTGTTGAGGATAAACTTGTTTCTACTGTGGTTGCAAGTAGTGAGGCATAGGAGGTGTCTGACTCAATGGTTGTACTAGATGAGGTACCATCGGTAGCTACAAAACTTGATTCATGATTGGAATTTGATGTGCCAAAGCTTGGGTAAGTCCTTGGATCTACATTGGATGAGAAACTCGCCCTAAAGAGGGTAGCAGACCAGCAATGTTCTATCCCAAAACTGTACTTGCTATGACTGCTTCTGCATTGGTGTCTACTAGCTTGATTGGTGGTGGGTGCATTCTTTTTACTAGTGCAGATGTGAGGTTGTCTAAGGTAGCATAATAGACCAACTGAGTAGAGGGATCATCAAACACATAGGGAGCCTACAATCTCATGTAAGCATGATAAAACCGATCATTGAAGGAGCTGATTGGTTCATTGACTTCCCTTTGAACAGACATAAATTGCTAATATAATTCAAAAGGGCACATTGGAATCTTGTATTTTTGCAAGAAGGCATTCTTTAATAGATTCCAAGAGGTGATGTATCTAGTTGGCAAGTTGATGTACCAATAAAATGCCTCTTCCTCCAAGGAGTAAGGAAATATCCTACAAGCCACATCTTCATGATCTATTTGCATGTCTTTCAAAGCTATTTGAAAGATCTTGATATGTTCTTCTGCTTTCCTCTGTGGATCAGGGGGTGAAACTTGGTGCAAAATCCTTCTGGGTTCTTCAGAATGTCATGGTAGTCATTGAAGGACAAGGGAGATGGGTTATTACCCAACCAAGCCATGATGGGAGGTGGAGGCTGCATTTGATGTGCAATAGTGACTTGAGGCTACAAAAGAGTAGTGCTTGAGGCAACACCTTGGCTTTGAAGTGTTAGGATAGGAGCAATGCCTTGGCTGTGAGAGGAAAATGGCTAGAAGGAAGTTTGGAGTGGCTAGGTGGAAGGAGCTACTGGAAAGGAAGGGGAAGGGTGGAGCGAATAGATGGAAGAAAGAGGTGAGGATGGAAGTGAAGTGGGCTGAGCGGATGAGGCTGAGTTGGATGCTTCTCCTCTTTTAGCTCTCTTAGCCTTTGTAGGGGGTGTTAGCTCTTGGAATTCCCCTTTGTTTGGTGTATATCTTAATACTCTTTGGAACCTCTCAGGGGATAAGGAACTAATTCAATCGAACTTAATAAAAGGGAGGCCCTCCTTCTAGCGCTAGTTCTATTGATGGGTGTTTTTTCACTTCTTAACATAAGCAACACACAAGTGCACTACCTCTCTTGAAAGGAAACTTCCTACAAACACGTTGCATAAAATTAGCCCAAGGTCTCTTGGGTGTCAGGTCATGACTTGAAAAAAATAACTCAGTGGATTGATATGATTTGCTGGTAATCACAAGGAGCATGGACAATTTTCTAAGTTGGAGGGGAATCAGATCTTCAAATGGAGTTTATGAGATTCTAAAAGTGATGTGTAATTATTGCAAGTTCAAAACAGTAGTCTAAAACTCCATGTTGAACATTCGATTTGGTTTTACAATGATGTTGGAACTTTTCCTTAACTACTATTCCAAAGATAGGTCAAAAGGGAAAATAGAGATAAGGGTTCCTAGACCTACAACTAATGATGAATAGTAACAATGGAGGATGCTATAGTGGACAAACTTCCTAAAATTGAGCTCCACTTAACCAAACAACATACAGTCTCATGAAACCAATGCTATCTTCTTAGGTCTGCAAATTTTCAGCTATTCATTCATCTAAAGCATGAATAAAAGATGAATTTTAAGTGCAAAAATAAGTTAATGTTCAAACTAGCTTTACACTGATGTTCATCATCAACAAATAGCAAAAGGCATGAACATGGAAATCATCAACACAATAGCATTCTTCAATATCAATGGACAATGTGAACTAAATTACTAAAAACATCTTAAATAATTTATAACAACAAACCAAATCTATCTAAATCTATCAACTTTGAGAAGATGAATCAAGCAACATGTGAGAAACACATGAATCCACCAAAACAATGAAATTCTATTAAAATTTCTACAGCATGTCTTTACAAAAACTCAACTTTGTCCTTGAAAATGAGAGGAGATCCCTATTTATAGTTTTTGAAAAGTGAAATGAATGGCCAAGATTTACTTTCATTTTTTTGCCAAGATTCATTTTACATTAGGGTTTCACCTACCCCCAAAATATATTAATATTAAATACATTTTTGTCTCATTCCTATTTTATCTTGTAGTGGCTCTGACACTGTAGTAGTTTTGTCTTCTAGTGACTGCCTTTTTTTCCAGCTTATACTATCAAAAAATCATCATGAATCACTAGTTTTCCTTCAATTTTATGAAGGGTGGAATGCTCCATGAATTTCCCAATTAGTTCCTTAAGCTTATCCCACTCCATGATGTTGGATTGAAGAACTTGGAAGGTCAACTTCTTAGATGTGCCAATGATCTATTCCTAGTGTTTTGTGCACTTTAGCATGACCTTGATTACCTGTTCTGATTGGGTGAACACTCTTGCAGTGAAGTCCATGAAATTTGTTGTTAGTGTATCTGTTTCTCCTTGCTCCATCTTCTTATGGAGGTATGGCTTAATCTTCTCTAGATCTAGCTCCACGACAACATCATAGTTCGTCATGAGATTCATGTAGCCTTTGCTATCTATCCTATGCTCTTGGACCCATTCGAGGTCGAGGTTAACTTCATGCAAAAATCTCTCTAGGATGTCCCTCCTATGATCTAGGACCATCTTCCATGTCTCCACTATCCAATGATCATCCTTGATGAGCACTAGTTCTTTCTTCCATATCTTCTCGGGCATTTTGAGAATGGCCTCGAGCTTAGGATAGGTGATCCTATATAGCTCAATGAACCGATGAAATATCCTTTATGTGCCTTCTAGCTACTTCTACAAGTCTCAATTTTTTTTGGCCTTTTAGGTAGCGTGGCCTATGCCCATGTCACCATTGTAAAGTACCCATCAGAACCAATCTATAGTAGCCTTGGTCAAATTCTTCATTTTCTCCATCTTAGCGAGTTCTTGGGAGAAAAGCGAGGGCACAAAAGATTTTATTGGGGATTCTTCTTCCAAGGAAGTCCATTGTTGAATATAGGTGGTGAGATCCACCACCTGTGCCTTTAGCTCCTCCTTAGAGGATTGATCCTTATTCATTTGTTGCATTATTGTGGCCACTAATCCTTGGAACTCATCAATTTCTTGATCTCTTGTTGCAGGGTCCAAGTTGATGGTAGAAATGTTATAGTTGGCCCCTTCTCCTTTATCTATCACTGGGGTGGTGATCTGCACCATTCTCGAGCTAGATGCATCAATGGTGATGTGGGAATGAACTCTTGGTTTCTTTTCTTTCCTTGTCTTTGTTTGTGCTCTAGCCAGTATATCTTTGAGTCAGGCCTTTGAATCAACGAGAGCTAGGGTTTTCTTTTGCAACTGCTTCTCTAACCAATCAGGCATTTGAGTTTCCCTTTTTGGTTATTCATGATCACCTTCCTCTCTCTGCTCATGTTGGGTTCATTTCTCTTCATGGCCTAGGGCTTCTCATTCTAGCTTTTCCTCTTCTTCATCAAATTCTTCAATATGTATAGTCTTTTCCCTATTTGACTTAGTGATGGTTACGTTCTCCTCAGTAATACTTTCTATCTAAGGTACTATTTTTGATTCTTGATCAAGCTCTACATGGTGTTCCAACTTAGGGCTCTTCTATGGAGCATCCTCTTCCTTCTCTTCTCCTTTCTCTCCTTCTCTCTCAGGTGATACCTCTTCTTCTTGAATGGAGCCTTTGTCTTTCCTGACTAGTGGAGGCTCTTCGGGTATCTCCATGTTGAATTCAGTGTCTTCTTTCTCTTCTAGAGGATACTTCTTAGATTCAACCTCTTCTCCTATATCCTTGAGATGTCAGGACAACTCCTCTTCAATCTCTTGGTCTAAGGTTTCTATTATGTACTTGGCGTTGATGGATTTAGTTTCACCTTCTGAAGAATGTGACCGCTTTTCATCGATCGCCACCTTATCCATGCTAATTTCCACTTGGCCCTTTGGATGTTCAAAGTAATCATCCTTAAAAGGATCTTTAGGCTCTTCCATTATTCCCTTGGTGACATCCCTTCAATATTACAGGATATTTGTAGAGGGTTTCTCAAAAATTATGCTGGAAAATCCAATCACTTCATTACAAAGGAAGGGTAAGAGATTCTTGTGGACTGAACAATGTGATAAGGATTTTCAAATTTTGAAGAATTAACCACAACACTAATCTTAAAGGTTCTAGATCCAAATGGACACTTCCTAGTTGTGATTGATGCTTCCATTAAGGGCCTAGGAGGGGTACTCATCTAGGATGAAGGTGTGGTAGCTTACGAGTCAAGAAAGTTGAAAAATCATGAAGTAAACTATGCACCTCATGATTTGGAACTAGCAGCCATTGTTCATTCTCTTCATAAATAGAGACATTTTCTCTTAGGAAAATCATTTGAGTTAAAAGCTAAACATAAAGGACTCAAATACATTTTCATGCAAACTCACTTTAATGCTAGACAAAGAAGATGGTTAGAACTCCTAAGAAAATATGATTTTGAAATAAAATATATCAAAGGAAAGGAAAATAGGGTTGTAGATCCACTGAGTAGAAGAAGGAACTTAATGAATATTGTGACATTTAAAACCACTTTTAAAGAACAAGTGTTAAATGAGCGAAAAGAAGATTTATGGTATAAGCAAGTTAGATCAACTTTAGAAAGTGATCTAACTGATCCTAGAATTACTTGGGGTACTCTCTAGATGGTGA
>VDFB02266780.1:0-137358 GCA_007258455.2 Sequoia sempervirens | reverse complement strand
TACTTAAGTTACATATTACAATTGCAGACTTAGAAAATCTATGTTGAGAATAAAAAAATGTGCTAAAATAGACATCAAGAGCGCTACTGAATCATTAATGGGCGCTACAGGATGAATAAAGGGCGATGCAGGATGAGTGAATAGCACTGCAGGATGCTTAAAGAGTGCTGCAAGATTCTTAAAGAGTGCTACGGGATGCTTAAAGAGCATTGCAGGATGCTTAAATAGCGCTGTAGGATGCTTAAATAGTGTTGCAGGATGCTTAAAGAGCGTTGTAGGATGCTTAAAGAGTGCTAAACTGGGTGTGAACTATGCTGAAGCGTGTTTAATGCGCTAATATGCTCTTCCAGCCGTAACCTGTCAGAAAAATCTGCACAAAGATGTTAAAATTGGGGCAAGAGCCCCACGATGGGTGCCAAAAATGTGTGTGGGAAATGTTAGTATCAAAATAAGATATTAAAAACACACCAATGCAACATTAAACTAAAGAAAGCTAAAATAAAATAAATTTAAAGGAATCAAACAAAGCTTCTCTAGAATCATTCCATTGTATAAGCAAAGCTTCTCAAAATGGCAACCTGTAGAATGAGTATGTAAAGGGAGAATACTTCTCTATCCTATATGTTGGTGGAGTGGAATGTTGATATACGAATATGCACAGGGGTTGTAGATTATGCACAGGGGCTATGAATTATGGATGCTATTGAAACTATGATATGAGGATGATAGGCCATGATATGGATTGTTAATATGCTAAGCTATGCTATGCTATGATTCTAAAGGATATGGATGCTAGAAGGCTAATTGACTATAGTTTTCCTATATGAAAGCTTCTTCTTTTTTAGAGACCCGATAGTCCTTTTTATAGATTTTTATAGGCAAGAGCCTGGCTAGCAAAGATCAATGGCTGTGAGATTGTCTGGTAAATTTGAATGTTGAGAGATGGAGAGGTTGAGAGGAAGATGGAAGATGTTGGGAGGTTGGAGAGAAGAATGGAGGTTTGTCTTCAACCCACGGGAACAACTTTGCTCAGAAACAAAGGAATTTATTAATTTTCTGTTTTGAAGTTGTTTCACGGTTGTTGAAGATAATCCAAATTAAATAAATAGATTTATTTAATTTTATGTGAGTTTGATATTTGATTTTAGGACTATAGAAGATTTAATTAAATATTTGGAATATTTAATTGTGAATAGACTTTAGAAGAATTAATTAAATATTTGGAATATTTAATTGTGAATGGAATTTAGAGGAATTTAATTAAATATTTGGAATATTTAATTGTGAATGGAATTTAGAGGAGTTTTAGAAGAGAAGAATCTTTAATCTTTATTTGAATAAAATATTCAAGCTAGGATTATATGTGATAATTAATATAAATAAATCATAATGTTTATTTAATTAATTAAGAAATGGATAAGAAAAGTGATTAAATAAAGTTATTTATTTAATCAAAATGAAAGAATGAACAATATAAATAAATTATTTAGATTTATTTATACGCAGATTGAATTTAGAGATTTAATTAAATATTAAAAATATTTAATTAATTACCAGACTATTGTGATGTGACCATTTTTAGGTGTATACAAATATATACCCATATACCGACACTTGAATTTATATATCCATAATTAATATAAACTACATTGCTATTTCTACATAATGAATCAGATGGTCAAATAGAAAACACAAATACTATCATACACATAAATATATATAAATACACATACAAACACCGTTTTACACATATGACATTGAATGTTTAATAGGTACTTATATAGGCCCTGGATGGTTATGAAATTACAAATTCCCATATCTTAAAGTAAATTCAACAATAATGAACACCCAATATCTGAAAGCCAAATACAAAACTTAATGAAGGAAGGATGAATTTGAAATGTTCAAAAGGGAAAACTTCACACATGTAGAGAATATTCTAGGGTGTCGCTTGAGGAATAGGTTGGGAAGACGTGGCTAGATATAGAACGATTCAAATCTCTGAATTAAAAAAGCACAAAATTAAAATATATATTAATATTTTATTTTCAAGTGTAGTAACTGTGATAGTTTCCATCAAAATCAAGGGTTATTTAAACCTTTAAACTCCCTATTATGTTTGTGTTGTAGCTGAGATGGATTGACAAAGGAATCAACGAGATTATTTAAACCTCTACAACATTCTAATTTCAAGTACTGTAGATATGAAAGGTTGCAAATGGAATCAAGAAGGCTATTTACACCCCTATAGTCTTCTATGTTCAAGTGTGGCTACTGTGACAGGTTGCCATAAACAAGGCACGTGAACTGTTTAACATAATTCCTCAAAGGATTTACATCTCATGGGCTGCACAGGTTGCAGGATATGCACAAAATGGATTTTTCAAGGAAGGCAACTAAAAAAATAAGCAATGGAAATAGGAAAATAGGGAATGCACATAGGAATAAGCTACTTTAACTTACAGGGAAAAAAACCCCCAAAGTTGAGGTAAAATTAATTCAATGCGCAGGAAAAAGTTGGTATAGAAGAATCAAGGAGATTATTTGAACCTTTAAACTTTCTATTATGTTCAAGTGTTGTTGCTGAGACATGTTGACAATGGAAACAACAAGATTATTTAAACCTCTACAACATTCTAATTTCAAGTACTACAGATATGACAGGTTGCCAACAAAATCAGGAAGGCTATTAAATATGCTTGTTTCCATTTTTATACAAGTAGTTTGGGAGAGTTGTGAGCTATATGAAGGATTAACTGAATTGTGAGCACCTTGTTCGTTAATTTGATGCAAGCAGGAGGATATAGGAATAAGAGTAGGTAAAGATACGGGGGTGATCCCATAATAGTGGTTTACAATTTTTGGCCAAACTGGACACTGAAATTATTATTTTTAACTAAATCTTCACATTCGGGCACCTATAGCAGCTAAACTGTGAGGAATTTGAAGATGGTGCAAACTAGAGTCTCATCAAAAAATTTTTGTAGATTCTAAAATATTTTTTCAAGATTTTGAATCAAATTGCACTTTTTTCCATCTCCACGAAAATAGATTTTTTTAGAAAACAACATTTTAAAAGTGGCACCATATAACACAACTTTTTTTCATGAAGGATAAAATTCTAATTCTTTCAAATTTAGATTTGTAACTCTGATATCTAGTGCTTCCACTTGGTTAGATAGTTTTTTATTGAATATTTTTCCTTAATCAAGTTTCAAAGTCAAGCTAATTACAATTCAGGACATATGCATTTGTATAACACAACTTTTTTGTATGTCAAAATTTAATTTAATTTTTTTGTTGGATTAAGGACTTCAATATCTGGTGCACTCATATTTTTTCAATTTTTTTTTTTTTGATAATCTTCTATTTTTCCACATGTGAAGAACAATTCATTTTCGATGAAAAACCTATGTTCAATAAAACTTAAAAAACAAATACATAACAAAACCAAAACATATTAAAATTATATTCATTGGATAGCTTGTTCTGAGGAATACCATAATCATTTGAAATAAATTTTAAATGAATTCATTTGATCCCCAAAATCTAAATCAAAAGTGATTTTTTATCAGCATTTTGATAGGTGTAAAGGAGACGCATTTATAGGTATGGTTTAAAACTAGCGAGGTTCTATCCAAGGGGGTTTGATCTAAGGTGATTTGATCAAACCCTCTTCAATTGGAATCCTTAAAATGGAACTTTTTAAGGCTTAAATCATTATATTTTCTAAAAATATGTGATTTCAGCTAAAATTCGTTCCTCTCAGGAATTGTAAACCACTATTATGACAGCACCCTTGTTCTAACATTGGTCATTAATGGAGAGTGAATTTGTTATATAATGACCATGTTCTCACACCCAAATAAAAGGGAGTACCAGTGGTATATGCAGACAATTAAAGAAGGATACAAATTATAGGCACAAAATTCATAAAATATAAGTAAAAATTCAAATCAAATATGAGTTCTTTTTAAAAAAATAACACCACCAACCTCTAATGGAATTGGCGAGAAGGTGATTTTCTTTCCCCTTTTTACCAGGGTGGATTTTATTGAGTTTTCCCCAATCTTTTCTTTCTTCTTCGAATGATCTCCCAAAAAAAAATCCCAATGATGTCTTCCGAATGATTTTTTTTCCCGTCTCCGTTTCACCAAATTAACCAAATAAATTAAGGCAAAGTCCATTCCTTTCTTGATAAAACAAAGAAAACAGGAAACAAAAAACATAATTTTCAATTCAACACCCCTCACATTTATTTTGCTCCTGCTTACCACTTGGACGAAGATTCCTCCGTTTAAAGGATTTAGAAATCTACCCCCACTAAGGTTGATTGCCGTTATGGGAAAAATAATTTCATTCTTAATTGAATAGTTTAACCATTGAAATTATGTCATGTTTATTTAATTTAAATAATTCTCTTAATGGTGAAACTTTTAATTATGTAATATTATATATATATATATATATTTGTTTATATTTCAAATGTATTATTCTATTACATTCCTTTCAACAATTAATTTTAATTTAAACATAAAATTTATTAATATGTGGATTAACAATCCACTATAATTGTAATTTTAAAATAACCTAAATTTTAAAATTACAATTTTGTGTTTTTATTTATATTTTTTCGTAATAAAACATTAGTATAATTTATCAAATCATTGCAACCCATAGATTAATTTAATATTTTAATTATTAGAATTCTCTATGAAATTTAATAATTTAACTTATTACTTTAATTAAATCAATATTGCAAAAATGAGCTATGAAGCCCAAAGCAATGCCTGAACGAAGATGGACAACAACCAAAAAAAACAATGATAAATGAATAATTAAAATGAACGACATGAACAAAATGATACCAAAAAAGACAGGTACTGACGAACGATATTGTCAAACAATGATGAGGTGACAACCGTAGACGGGGATACTGTCTTGTCAAATCTACTTTCAACTTCATACCCATTGGTAATTTATGAGGCTCACCCTATCCTGCGAGTGTAGGTGGAATTGAGGCTTGGGTACCTACAATCCTGCATAAAAACAAGTGTTGAAACAACATATATATCTGATTCCATACACACCGTGAGAGAGAATTGTAGTGTGGCAGGGCGCTCATAGATGAGTGATGGAACACCGTCCCTCTCACCTGAACCTCAATCAAAACAACATCATCATTAAATGATAAGTACATAGCTGCATAAACATAACATCAAACACATATGTCCACATATCAAAAGTAACAACATTATAAACAACCAAGTCCAGTAAGCAAAATTTCCAACCAACCAAACAACATGATTAAATAGTCACCAATATAGTCTCGAGTATGAATCAAACATAAATAGTATCTGAACGACATCAATCACACACAAAAGTATCATAGGAGTCTAGTAACATGGGAGGCGCTACACTCAACCCTCCTCATTTTTTTATTGGGTTTGTTTCTTGGAAGGTTGTTGTGGTTGGTAGATGTGGTTGTTGCCATGGTTCTGTTGGGTGGTTTTCTCTTAAATTTCCAGTCTCTTTTGCTGAGCTCTGTGATCTCCCCCTTTTGGGTCCTAAAGTTCATTTTTTAGGATGGGGGTGTGCTTATTCTAACTACTATTCTCCTTCAAATGTTTTGGATTTTGACTCAGATGTTTCTTCCTTCATGGCTACTGGTTGTGGAGAGCTCTACTTTTTCTTCTTTTCTCTAGTTTACTAACTTTCCAAAGGATGCTATGGTGTTCCTTTCTATGGGTGTAGCTACTTCCCTTTGTTTTTTTCAGCTATGGTCTTCTTTGTAGGTGAAGATTGCTCCTTCGGAGGTGGAGCCCTCTTCTTTTGAGGGGGAGAGGTGTGATGTGGATTTGGTGGGTAGTTCTATTTTCTATGGTTTAGGAATCATTTCATCCTCTCCTATAGAGGGGATACCCTTCCTATTGAGGTGGAGGCCAGGTTGGTGTTGTGGGTCGACTAGTGTTGTGTGGTTTTTGTGTCTCTTCAGTGTTTTACTCTAATTCATAACTCTCCTATTGAGGTGGGGAGTTTGGTTTAATTGGTTGGTGTTGATAAGTGTTGTGCTGCAGTTTGGCTAATATAGGCTTATCATTACCTGGATGTTTTAGGAAGTACATTGCTGGTTGGTGCTGATAAGTGTAGTGTTGTAGTCTGACTGTTATAGGTTGATGGTTACCTAGCCGTTTCAGGTAGTTCTTGGATGCAGGTTCCTATGTAATTGGTTGTTTTGGGTTTAAGGATCTCGTTGAAACCTTTTCTATTTTGTGCAGATTTATGTATTCATGTTGGTTATTTGATAATCTACTTCTAGTTCGCTGCTGGTTGTCTTTGTTCTATGCTTTTGCAGCTTGGTCTTTTTGTGTGGGTTTCGGGTCCCCATCCAAACTTGCTTGTTAATGGTTTTAGGTCCATTCAAAACCTATTGTAAATGGTTTTGGGTACATTCAAAACCTATTTTTCCCCCTTAATAGAAAAATATGGAAGTTCATGGTTCCAAAATTTATATAAACCACTTACTAAATCTTGAAAACTTTTCCCCAAAGCAATATAAAAACCCTTTCCTTGCATTTACAAATATGTTAGAATATATGTATATAAGATCTCGAAGAAAAAAACTTGTAAATTTTTTAAGAATAACTCTCAAAGGAGAGACCTCTTCCATTGTTTTCTAATAGATATTGAAGCCCTTACATTCACACATTAAATGGTTGAAAGATAAGAAGAAAGGAGCCACCAAAGAAAAGGATGAATATCACATGTAGTTAATCTTAAAAAAACTCATCTATTGTGTTGCATAGTAATAATTTCTATGAATGGTTATTGTCTAGTTATTTTCTTTATTCAATGGTTATGATGGAATGTTTCTTTATTATCAATAAATTATTCTAAAAATGTATTGTAAATTATTGAACAATGCTTGTTGATTTACTAAATTATCTTGGGCAAATGTTATTCTTTAAATATTGTCAAAATTGTAATACTTTATGAATTTTAGATTCTTATGAGCTCCTTTCTTATGAAATTTTAATTATGTTGAAAACTTATTCAAAGAAAGGAAAACAAAAATAGTAGTGTTTAGTATTAATGGTGCCTCTAGCTCACGTTTATAGGTAATGTCATTGCACTTGAGCTACAGTACCTATCGCCTAACACAATTGCAATAACAATGCCTATTGCATTATCCCTATAAATCACCTAGGAGAAATAAGGAACATTGGTTGATTAAATCCAAAGGGAGGGAAAACCCCTTTGGATCGATAATCTAAAATGATAAAAAGAAAATGACTTTAATCCACTAGTGACAACTTAGAAAACTGAAACTTAGGAATTTTCTATGGTGCAAATGTAATTCTAACTTGAAGATATAATTATGTGGATAATTTAATATGAAATCATTAAATGGGTCAAGGGAGACAAATATTATTAGGGAGTTTGGTTAGATGAATGTTATTAGATAAATAATCAATGTTCAAGACAATCATTTATTATCCATGCTTCCCTTCATGGGTAGCAACTGCAGAGGAAATGTCTAGGGAAATAAAACTCCTAGAAAGGGTTGCGTACTTGCTTTATAATAGTTCAAATAAACATAGTCTAGAAAATAGAACTACATATTTTATGCTTTGATCCCTATTGATGGGTGTTTTTTCACTTCTCAAAAAGGAAGCACACAAGTGCACAACCTCTCTTGAAAGGAAACTTCCTACAACCAAGTCACAGAAAATTACCCCAAGGTCCCTTGAGTGTCAGGTCATGACTTGCAAAACACAATTCAGTGGATTGATGTGATTTGTTGGTAATCACAAGGGACATGGACAATTTACTAAGTTGGAGGGGAATTAGATCTTCAAATGGAGTTTATGAGATTCTGAAAGTGATGTGTAATTGCTGCAAGTTCAAAACAACAATCTAAAACTCCATGTTCAACATCAGATTTGGCTTTACAATGATGTTGGAACTTTGCCTTAACTACTATTCCAAAGAAAGGTCAAAACGGAAAAGGGAGATAAGGGTTCCTAGACCTGCAACTAATGATGAATAGTTATAATGGAGGATGCTATAGTGTAAAACCTTCCTAAAACTAAGTTCCACTTAACCAAACAACATACAGTCTCATGAACCAATGCTACCTTCCAAGGTCTGCAAATTTTCATCTAGTCATTCACCATAAAGCATGAATAAAAGATGAATTTTAAGTGCAACAATAATTTAATGTTCAGACTAGATTTACACTACTATTCATCATCAATAAACAACAAAAAGAATGAACATGGAAAGCATCAACACAATAGCATTCTTCAATATCAATGGACATCATGAACTAAACTACTAAAAGCAACTTAAAGCATTTAGAACAGCAAACTAAATCTATCTAAATCTATCAACTTTGAGAAGATGAATCATGCAAAATGTGAGAAACACAAGAATCCACCAAAAGCAATGAAATTCTATTGAAATTTCTTGAGCATGTCTTTACAACAACTCAACTCTCTCCTTGAAAATGAGAGGAGACCCCTATTTATAGTTTTCCAAAAGTGAAATGAATGGCCAAGATTTAATTTCATTGTGTGGCCAAGATTCATTTTACATTAGGGTTTCACCTACCCCCAAAATATATTAATATAAAATACATTTTTGTCTCATTCCTATTTTGTCCTATAGTGGCTCTGACACTATAGCTGTTTTGTCTTCTAGTGACTACTTTCTTTTCCAGCTTATACTATCAGAAACTCATCATCAATCACTAGTTTTCCTTCACTTTTTTGAAGGGTGGCATACTCCACGAATTTCCCAAATAGTGCCTTAAGCTTATCCCACTCCATGATGTCAAATTGAAGAAATTGGAAGGTCAGCTTCTTAGATATGCCAGTGATCTATTCCTACTATTTTGTGCACCTTGGTGTGGCCTTGATTACCTTTTCTGACTAGGTGAATGCTCTTACAAGAAAGTCCATGAAATTCGCTATTAGTGTATTTGCTGCTCCTTGCTCCTTCTTCTTATGGAAGTATGGCTTAATATTCTCTGGATCCAACTCCATGACAAGCATATCATAGTCCATCATGAGCTTCAAGTAGCCTTCACTATCTGTCTTGTGCTCTTTGAACCATTCGAGGTCAAGCTCAACTTTGTGCAACACTCTCTCTAGGATGTCCCTTCTCTGATCCAGGCCCATCTTCCATGTCTCCACTAGCTAGTGATCATCCTTGATGAACACTTTTTCATTCTCCCATGTCTTCTTAGGCATTTTGAGAATGGCCTTGAGCTTAGGATAGGTGATCCTATATAGCTCAGTGAACCTGTGACCTATCTTTTCTTTTCCTTCTAGCTTCTTCTACACATCTCAAAATTTGTTGGCCATTCAAGTAGCGTGGCCTATGACCATGTCATTGTTGTAAATTACCTGTTAGAACGAATCTGTAGTAGCCTTGGTCCATTTATACATTTTCTCCATCTTGGTGAGTTCTTGTTGGGAGAGAAGCGGGGGCACAAAAGATGTTGTTGGGGCTTCTTCTTCCAAGGAAGTCCATTGTTGAATATAGGTGGTGAGATTGCAACATGTGCCTTTAGCTTCTCCTTAGAGGACTAATCCTTGTTCATCTATTGCATTATTGTGGCCACCGATCCCTGGAACTCATCAATTTTTTGCTCTCTTGTTGCAAGGGCCCAAATTGATGGTAGAAATGTTATAGCTAACCCATTCTCCTTTATCTATCGTTGGGGTGGCGATCTATACCATTCTCAATCCAGATGCATCAGCGGTGATGTGGGAACAAACTCTTGGCTTCTTTTATTTCCTTTTCTTTGTCTATGCTCTAGCTAGTATAGCCTCGAGTCGGGCCTTTGGATCAACGAGAGCTGGGGTTTTCTTTTTCAGCTGCCTCTCTAATGAGTCAGGCATTTCAGTTTCCCTTTTTGGTGATTCATGATCACCTTCCTCTCTCTGCTCATGTTGGGGCCATTTTTCTTCATGGCCTAAGGCTTCTCATTTTATCCTTTCCTCTTCTTCATTGGAGTCTTTAATATTTATAGTCTTTTCCCTATCTAACTCAGTGATGGCTATATTCTCCTCAGTGATACTTTCTATCTAAGGCGCTCTTTCTGCTTCCTGCTTGAGCTCTACATGGTGTTTCGGCTTGAGGCTCTTCTTCGAAGCATCATCTTCCTTCTCTTCTCCTTTCTCTCCTTCTCTCTCAGGCGGTACCTCTTCTT
Organism: Sequoia sempervirens; assembly: GCA_007258455.2. Classification (NCBI taxonomy): domain Eukaryota; kingdom Viridiplantae; phylum Streptophyta; class Pinopsida; order Cupressales; family Cupressaceae; genus Sequoia; species Sequoia sempervirens. The sequence continues at coordinate 127,139 of VDFB02266780.1, read as the reverse complement.
CTTGAATGGGGCCTTTGTCTTTCCCGACTAGTGGAGGCTCTTCGAGTATCTCCACATTGACTTCAGTGTCTTCTTTCTCTTTTGGAAGCTACTTATTAGATTCAACCTCCTCTCCTATATCCTTGAGATGTCAGGACAACTCCTCTTCAATCTCTTATTCTGAGGTTTCTATTATGTACTTCACATTGAGGAATTTAGTGTCCTCTTTTGAAGCATGTGACCCCTCTTCATTAGTCACCACCTTATCCATGCTAATGTCCACTTGTCCCTCTAGATGTTCAAAGTAATCATCCTTAAAAGGATCTTTAGGCTCTTCCATTATTCCCTTGGTGGCCTCCCTTTGGTGTTTCTCCATTTCTTCTGATATTTGCATAGTGGCCTCAATTTTCAGTGGCTCTATAGGTGGTGGAGGAATAGGAAAACTAGCAGCAATTTGGGCCATCACCGCTTTGACCGTGGGGCTCATTATCACCCTAGAAATCTTGACAGGTGTTCCTTGCATATACATGGAAAATGCTTCAGGTAAGGTGAGAGGGGGCATAGTGGTGGTGGTAACTGAAGGCATTGTAGTAGAAAGGGTGGGCAATGGAGGATGCAACGAGGAAGACAATAGCAGGGATGTTGTGGCCAAAGAGGATTCTGATACCATAATTGGGGCCATTAGTGAGGTGGAAGCAAGGTGGAATGAAATTTCCATGGTGGGCAGAGAGGAAACATGCAGTACTCGAGATGTAGGAGGTGGAGGAGTGGCAACGACAGCGGTAATGGCAGGAGCAGAGGTAGCAGGTGGTGAATGCAGTTTCTTGACCTCTTCTTCTCCTTCATGTTGTGGATCCTCCTGAATAGTTGGAATTTGACTGAATCATCTTGATTTATTTTCCTTTTTCAAGGATTCTCCCTCCATGGTCTTTCATGTATAGACCTTATGTTTGGGTTGGCATTCATGCACCTCCTTCCTTTTCCTTGATCTTTTCACCGAAGGGAATTTATGAGTTTTTCTATTGGGGTAGGAGTTGCTCCACTATCTGTTTCACTTTCAAGCTCATCCTTAAGCTCACCATATGTCAACACAACTCCTTGTAGTTTGAGCTGGGTGATTTGAGCATCTAACCATTGCCTTGTCCTATTTTCCACTGACCTCATTATAGTATCAAGGTTGTTGAACTCTTCCTCATCCCAATCTATTAGTGGCAATGATAAATTGGTCACAACATCAAATATTTCATCAATAAGGGTGTTCTCCTCCTCCACAATTTGGTTAGGCGCTAGAAATAGGTTAATTGACCACATAAACTGGGCCGTCATCTGCATGTAATGCCTCATTCTCACCTCCTTGTCATCTTTGTAGTTGGCCCAAAAATATTCTATGTGGGGCAGATGAGCATACTATTTTCTAACCCATTTCTTTAATTTTCCATAGGGGTCCATTCTTGGTCGGGTCATATGGAGGTCCAAATGGTACTCCACTATCTCTTTCTCCAAATATTCTACACACTGGGTGGCGGGGACGACATACATTACTTTCCTAAAATTGAGGGGATACATGATCCCTGCTCGATGTTTATCACTCAGTAGAGTATGGGAATTTTGTAGCTTTCAAGAGACCTCCAATAGAATCGTCCAGTTGTTAGGGTACCAGGGCATCTTTTAGGGTATTTCAGAGAAACCCTATATTATGATATACATGAATTTTAGGAACTAGATGAATAGGAACCCAAACCTCTAAATGAATGCTGAAGCGATGTGCGAGACTCTTCTCTCAAAATATCCTCCAAGGAGTCTGATGATATGCCCTATGAAGGCATCATTCACCCTCTGGTATTCTCTCTTAAAGTTTTTGTACTGCAATTGTGGGTAACGATAATTCACTTTGAGCTCTCCCCTTCCTAGATTTGGGTTATGTGCAACAAAGAGGCCTTTGTATGGGAATGGCTCTGCTAATAGATATACCAGGTAGGAGGTCATGTAGAACTGGGATGTATTTGTTATGGCCATAAGTTGTGTGTGTATGTTGTCATTGATGATGTTGGCCTAGTTGAACTTTGTTTTTCCATGAATGATATCCTCAGTGAAATAAAACATCCATTCTTAGAAGAAGGCAACACTAGGGAGGCCCATTAATCTACTTATTAGAGTAACCAGATCATGGCACTCTTCATGGATGTCACTCCTAAAAAGTTATTTTGGCACTTTAGCAGCACTACCCCTTTTTCCAATGTTGGTTGATCATCTTCTTACATCCCATGGGGTTGTCTTCCACATGTTCTTGATGTATCCCTTCTTTGTTTCTTCCATGGGGTTGAATGTAGGGATATGGAAAGTTTCACCTATGGATCAGGTAGACAAATATACCAACACCCTATCCTCGTGATCTATAATCTTCATGTTGTTGTCGTCGTAGCACTCTCTACATGCCATCACTAATTCTGAAGCTACAAGTGTAGGTGGGAAGCCGGTTACCTTGGCTAGGCCACTCTTTTAGATCTTTCAGGCATTCTCAATTGTGGGGTTTCTCATGATTCTCCATCAAAATTCATCTATATCTACATGCCGAGGTTGGTGTTTGATACTAAATCCCATGTAGAGGTGACTTTGGAGGTGATTTCTACCCCATGGAATTGATACTTCATTTGATCCTTCTCCTCTTTCCCTCTTGGTGCTTTAGTAGGCCTCTTTCCTTTCTCCTTCTCTGCAGATGCCTTGATGTGCCCGTAGTAGATTCCATAAATCCTACAAGCAAAGATGTAATCACATCGATATGAAAATTAGCGAAGCACTAGTAAAATACTGCAAAACAAGGGTTAGATCTAGAAATTAATCTTCAGAAGATCATAAAATCCATCAATGTTAATTGTTTGAGGCTCATTTAGGTCAAATTCAAGAATGTGGGCCCAGGGGTATGGGTTTCCCTTGGTTGGTAGCCATCAAGAGGAGTTAGAAATAGAATGACACTAGGGTCATGGTGGTCTGCAGACAGCCACCCACACTCCATGTTTTGCATTGGAAGTTTGGAGGTCAATATCCTTGATGAAGCATTTGACATGTTGGGAAATCCACCATGAAGTCTTTGGAGGCATTCAATTGGTCACTTTTCTCATGCAGGTGTGAGTATGTAGAGGAGGGTGACACCACGAATTTTTGTAGCTCTACCATTGAGAAATGATGGTCAAAAGGTGGAAACCCACAATAGGAATCCCACATAGTGGGGTCTTTAGGCAACTTGGGCTATCTAGGAATTGTCCCTTTGGTTTAGTAATTTGGAAGTTTGCGGGCAGGGATCGGTAGAAGACCGTCGAGTGAGGCCATTCAAGGATGGAATAGATGGGACAACAACCTATAGGAGACAGTCTGCAAGAGGCCTTTGCGTTGATCATTTTTTCTGAAATGACTCAGATGGCGGAGGGGAGCCCATAATCCATGACATGGGAAGAAGGGAGGACGCGGCCGTTTGCAAACAAAAACTAGATACCGACGGGCCATAGGCGGAAACCCGCAAAGAAAGGCCCAAAACACACTTCACTTAGTCATTTTTCACATTGAGGATTAGGGGAAATGGTAGGGTTGAAGTCCACAAAGAATATCAATGGGGTCCCTTGGCTCCATCGAACGAAAATGATGGTGGTGGGGTGGTCCACAGACAGACCTCCATAAAGTTCATCCCGCATGATATTTTATACTTAGCGCTTTCTTTGTGTGAACTCAGACAATGAGGAAGACCACGGGGTACATGGTGTGTGTGAGAGCAAGGACCTAACCATTGATGAGGGTTTTTAGAATGGCAGCAGAGAGCAGATGAAAGTCCACAAGGAAAGACCCGCAGAAGGAGACCTAGGTTTAGTTGTTTGGAAACATGGGACTCAGCGGAACCTGTGATGCAAGAAGTGTGCAAGGGATGATGGTTTAGAAATGATGACAAGATGGGGGCCACCTACACACAGCGGCCCGCAATGGCGGACCTGCAAGGGTTGTTAAATCTAAAGTTTTCCATTTAAGTTTTCATCATTAGGATTGTTAATGGCAGTGAAAGGATGGCGTCTGCCCTCATACAGAGGTTAGCAAGGGTGGACCCGCATGGTTTTAGAGCTCAATTTTTTGCACTTGAAGCTCATCTCAAGTGGTGGCGATGAAAGGCTTGTGGGTCGCAAGGGTTTCATTGCTTTGGTGAAGAACAACTGCAGGGAGATAAAGTTTTTCATGACCCTTAAAGGCCGTGTTTGATTGATTTTTGAGGGATTCTTTAGACGAGTTTATGTAGAATTTAATGTTTAATTGGCCACCCAAAATATTTTGAAGTTTTCCTTAATATTTTTTTAATGGTCTTAGAAAACTTAACTTAATAAATTCATTTTGGTTTTAAATGGGACATACTTGAGAGGTGCGTAGGAATTGAAAAGGGTTGAGCCTCAAATCTTCCTGGAGGTTGTGCAGGCATGAAGGAGGCAACAACTATCTTGGGCTCTGACAAATTCTAAACTGGTAGGGTGAAAATGATAGGTCGACCCATCTATTTATAGTAAAAACTTCATTTATTATCTGCATTTGATGCATGTATGGTAGTCGGTGGGGTAGTTGGGCAAAAATTTCAAAAGAGCCAATAGTAGGAAAGTTAAATTCCGCAAGGCAGATGGAACCCCAGACAATGTCGTTTAACGGTTAGCAAAAGAGGGTGACCAAGGAGCATGTGGGGCCTGCCATGTAGGTGGATGTCCCAGGTCAGCCATTTATGAAATGGCGAATGTGAGGCAGTGACGTGCAAGGGCGGACCCGCAGGAGCTAAAGGATGCCAGTTTGAAAACTAAGGGAAACCTACCAAGGAAACCCTGCAAAAGCCAAGGACTTGGGAATTTCTTGGGTGGTGAACTTTGGTCAACTAAGGATGATGACTTTGGGGCTCCTTGACCACTTGGAACTCAAAATTAGGGGCTTGCAAAATGAGGAAGAGGAAAAAAGTGACCTAGCGAAGGTGAAAAGAGACAGAGAGTCCCTGTTCTGAATGAGGCATGTGTGCTATAGGCACAAAAAATGGCGACTCTGTTGGGAGAACGCTTCTGAGAATTTCAAGGGTAAATTCTCATTCAAAACCTAGAATCTCTAGTTTCAAAGACCAGAAGCCAATTTCCAAGAGTGAACTAAGAAACACAAAGGAGGATGGGATCCTTAGCTAAATCAAGTCACAGGAGTATCTCAAAAGTGTGTGCATGGTGAGTTCATTCATTTTCTTTGGAAACCATAGCAAACAACCATTAATTGGTCAAGGAAAGCTACATAAGCAGTCTAACCCCAAAAGTAACTTGGACATTGCCTCATTGCCAGTTAGGCGTTCATAGCCCCGACGGAGTTGTTGCTATGACCCGACGAACATTGCTCTATTGCTAGCCAAACATCCATAGCCCCGATAATGTTTCTCACACACCCACATAGTTTCTTGTTTTAATACTTTATTTTCTTTTCCTTTTTTTCTTTTCATAATATTTTCCTTTAGTACTCTTTCTTTTGCTCAACTGCATAAGCATTGAAGCTTACTGTGGGTTTGGGATCACAGTGGTCACTGGAGAAGATTCAAGATTTTTCCACTTGTTGAGACCTCATAACAGTCATTGTACAACTCTTCAGAAATATTAAAGTGAATTGTCATGCGTGCTTTGAGATAAGTGTGAAAAGATTCAACCAAGGGTTCTGTCCTAGGTCAAGTTAGAGTTCAATAAGGAAACCACTTCATGAAAGCGGTCAGAAATCAATAGTTGTGAATGAAGATTTATCCAAAGAATAGATAGGGGTGGGCAACAAAGTAGGCCATCTGATATGGAAAACACAACCACCACATCAAGAACAAAGGAACACACCCTCAACAAGAACAAAATTAGTTGGGAAGGCGAGCAAAAAAAATGAAGCAAAGGCACAACAAAGCAAAAGGAAACCTAAGCTAACCTATGTGCAACTATATATAAGAATGGGCTTGAAAAAGCTTAGGCAAGGAGATAATGCTTGAGGTGTTTCCCGTTGAAAGGCAACGAGACATCCTCTCTAGTGAATTTCTTGAGGCGAAAGGCATTATCTCCTAAATTTTTTGAGATCTAAAAGGGGCCAAGCCAGAGCTTGTCGAATTTGTCATGTCCCCCTTTCTTTTCATGGGACTTGTCACAACAAAGAACTAAATAAGCAATCCTAAAGGCCTTGACTTTGGCTCGACGATCAAACCTTCTTTTAACTATGCCCTAGTGTTTGGAAAACAAATCAATTGCATGGTCACAGACTTCTTCTAGGTGCAACAACTCAGCTAAATGGGCCTCTTGACGGTCCCCCTCCTCATAGTATGCATTGAGAAATTGGAGGGTGGGAATCTTAAGGTGGATAGGAAAGACAGGTTCTAGGCCATAGACCAGATGGAACGTGGAATCACCCAGAGAAGCCTTGTGGCATGTATGATCCACCCAAAGGGAAAAATGCAACTAGGTGTGCTAGTCTTTGGGGTTTATGTCAAGCAATTTTTTATTATAGTTATCAGATTTTTTTTTGTTGATTTAGCTAGGCCATTTCCCTGAGGGTAATAGTTGGACGAAAATTTAAGAGCAATCCTGTAATAAAATACCCAAATAGAAAACTTAAGTGAGGAAAAGGTGAGACCATTATCATAGACAAGGGCATAGGGGCAACCAAAATGATTCAAGATAAAACTTTCCAAAAAATTCACAACCACTTCAGTAGTACATTTCCTACATATTATTGCTTCTGTCCATCTAGTACAATAATCATAGGTGGTTAAAATGTACTTGTGGCCCACAGAGGATGGTGGGCTAATAGGACCGATGAAGTTGAGTCCCCATTGAGTGAATGACCTTACCTCCAAGACTGGTTGCAGTAGGACATCAACGTTTCTTTCTTTGGTGGCAGCAGTTTATCAAACATGAAAAGTTCGAATGTGGTTGTTTGCATCCTTAAACACTGTCAACTAGTAGTACCCAACATGTAGAATTTGGTGGGTGATTGAAGGGCTGGATCCATGGCTAGTGCCAAATTTATCATGAAATTCCTTTAGTACTCTAGCTGCTTCCTCTTTTTTGAGGCATCTAAGATATATTTCTTCATGGTTTCACTTGTAAAATATAGAGCCTTGCAGCATATAATTGCTGCTCTTCAGCCTTAGAGCACATTTGTGTACTCCTTGCAATCAGGATGGGCACTTGTTATTCAACAGATATTAGACAATGTCATCGTACCATTCTCTGGGAGAAACATCTTCCTGCTGATACTGCTGCACAGTGAGCTTGGGTCCAACTTTAGCTAGTGTTTCAGCTATTGTTCAAGTGAGGGCCTACCCTCAGACCAACTTCATGGGCTGAATCTCCATATCATATTCCTACAGTAGAGTCACCCATTTTCCTCTCCTTTCTCCCAGCTCATTTTGCATCAGTAAAGTCTTAATTGTTGGGTCAGGAAAAATTGTAAACACATTATTTTGCAAGTTGTAGTGTCAGAATTTCTTGACTCCTCTGACTAAGGAATATGCTTGATTTTCAACATTGTGGTACCTTAACTCAACATCCTTTAGCAAGGTGCTCATAAATGAAATAGGGTGTTCACCCCCTTCATCATCTTTCGGGGTCAATATTATGGAACAAGAGTGGTCTGAAGCAAATGAATAGATGTAGAACAACTTCAGGTAATCTGACCTAACTAGCACTGGTGCATCAATAATTTCTTTCTTGATTTCTTTGAAAGCTTGCTTAGCTTCCAGAGTCCATTTGACGTTGGCATCCTACTTTAGCATAGCATTGAGTGGCTTGACTATTTCAGTGAAGCCTGTGATGAACTTCCTGATGAAATTGATCTTTTCAAAGAAGTATTTCAGTTCCTTCTTTTTGTCTGAAAGCTGAATCTTTGAAATAGCTTGGATGCATTCAAGATCTATTGAAATTCCTTTCTTTGAGATCACGTTCCCAATTATTTTTCCTTTTGCAACTCCAAAGATACACTTCTGAACGGATTCAAAAATATTTCAAACTCTCTACACTTCTGGAAGACCTTACATAAATTAGAGACGTGATCTCCTCTTTTCTTTGAGAACATAGTACTATCATCCATGTAGATGATGATGCATTTCCTAATCAGATCCTTGAAAGCAATATCCATGGCAAGTTGAAAGGTTGCACGAGTGTTGATTAGTCCAAACGAAATTCTTCTATATGCAAATGTTCCTCATTACCTGATTGTATATGAAGTATCCATCCATAAAGGACATAATCTAGGATTCATTAACTATCTGCAACACTACATCCAATGAGAGCACTAGATAGTTGTCCTTTTTCGAGGCTCTATTCAAGTTGCAGAAGTCTACACATAATCTGATTTCTCTGTTATTTTCCCACCCACATGGAATGTCTAACTGGGAATATGATTCTAGTGGACAATAACTTCTGAACTTCCTTGTAGATGATGGTTTCTAGCAATGCATTGATAGGGCGTTGATGTTGTTGGAAAGGTCTCGCATCCGGCTTGAGAGGGATGGTGTGAGTGAAGATTGAGGTGTCATACATCTTCAAATCTTCGTAACTCCAAGAAACCACATCATGGTACTTGTGCAAGGCATCAATGATCCCTTTCCTTTCTTCTGACGTGCACACTTTACCATTGAACATGTTCTTAACTTCTTCATTTGATCCTAAGTTGTGAGCATCACACTGATTGTCAATGGAAGCCTTCTTGGTTTGCTGATCCTGATCCTTAATCTGATCCAAGTCAAATATTATTTCAAGTTGAACCGTACCTCATGGTATTTTTTTTGTCTTGAGATTAATAACTCTCTTTATATCTAATTCAGCCTCTTTGGTTTCTTCCTCATCAATTATTTGAGTCACAAACACATCAAAGCTAGTGAGGAAATCCAATATATGTTTGTCATCATTGAACACATGGAATTTAGTGATATTATCTGGCATCAAGTGAGTGGAGGTAATCTCAAAAATGAACTTCTTTAAGCCGGTCAAGGAAAGGGGTTGGAGGGTACTAGCTACTTAGGCTAAGGCATCAATAATATGATTCTTGGAGTGAGGGATCAATTGAATGTTAAATGCATCTAAGCCTTCTATGAGATCCCAAACTCTACGCTTATAATTCGCTAATCTCCTATCATGGCAAGAATACAATATCCTGACCTATTTTACTACTAGCTCTGAGTCGCCAAAGAATTGCAACATTTTAACCTTCTTTCTGAGTGCCATCAATAGACAAATGGACTAATGCTTTGTACTCCACTAAATTGTTCATGCAATAAAATTGGAGTCTATGAGCAATGAAGTATGTATTACTTGTAGGGCTGATAAGCTCAGATCCAACTCCTACTCCTTGCTTAGTCTTGGACCCATTGAAGCATAGCATCCAAAACTTGGAGGAACCTTCAACTTTGGAGCCAATAGAGCACACTTCTTCTCTTGGTTGAACACCTATTTCAACATCTTTAGGTGAAGGTGCAGACTCAGCGTAGCTTTTCTTCAACCGTTATATTTGGAGTTCCCCCTTCGGGTTGACTTGTCCTTTAATGTGCTCAACTACTACTTGACACAAGCAACATTCAAATTCCAAATGGGAAACATTGTGTACCCGACACCAACTGGGTAATAGGAGCTCCTAAGAATCAATTCTTGTTCCTAAGCTAAGTTGATCTTGCACACATTTCTCCATAAATTCTTGGAATTCATCCAACAATCCTAGGTTTCCATCCACGTAGGATCCTTCGTCGTTTGACTCAATTATCATTTTTGTGCTCTGGGGTACACTAGCTAAGTTAGTAGGGGGACTACATAACACGAGGAGGACCTCTTCAGTCACTTCCTCTTCATGAAACTCTAGTTCTTCCTAATAGGCCACAAGATAGTAGTCTCCTAGCTTTGTTTCAGCGAACAACACCTCATTTGTGTTGTACTTCATGATCATTAATTTCATGTGCAGCTCCCGATCAATACAGATCTTGTTGGGAAGGCCTTTCCATGGCAGCCATAAGTGAGAAAATTCAGTCACAACATATCCATTTAATTCTCGAGTGAAGTCCCTTCCTAGTATTAAGCCATATGTGTCCAGGATATCAGTAGCTTGAATGTTGATGACCTGTTGCACTCTTGGATCCACAACAATCTGCATAGGTATCCTATTGATTTAACCGACTATATTCACTTCCATTTTATTTAATTGGGTCACCTTCCATCAAGAGGGAGTTGGGACTATTCCTAGATCTTTGCATACAACAAGATGCATGACATTGGCCAATGCTCTTGAATCGAGCAGGCAATTGTGCAAGTTCTTTCCAAATATTCTGATAGTGGTTAAGAAGGGAGGAGTCTCCAACTTCCCCTAGAACAAGCCCATGGGTGTGTCTACCTGAGCTATTTGAGCTTTATCTTTATCATTGGTCTTATCCTTGGTTTGTGCTTGACTTTGTTCCTTGGTAGGTTGTTTTCTTATTTGCTAATTCTAGGGTGGATCTGTTTTCTTCCTCAGAATCTCCTTGATTACGGGCTCATTCGGTGACTCATCAAAGAAGACCCTTTTGGTAGGCATGCCTTGAGTTGATTTGGATGGTGTAGTCCCATTAAGAATCCTAAAGAAAGCATTCCAAACTTATGGGACCCTAAGTAACTTGAAGGTTGATAGGATTATCTTAACCTTCCTAAATTCTTCAGCTACATATTCACTCATTTTCTCAATTTCAGCTTCAAAATATTTACCTTGAGAGGAACTAGTGGGTTATTTTTGGGTCTGATTTGACTGCCTATTCTTGTTGAAATATTGAGTGGGCACGTGGGGGTATCTTGGGTTGTCGCTATAATTTTGGTTAGGCAGAGTACTGAATTTATTAGGCAAAGTAGAGGTTGTAAAAGGACCTCCTACTTGTCTATTCCTTAAATTATAAGGGGTTTCCCTTTGATGGAACATTTGGACCTCATCCTTGTGGGGCTCTTCTTCATCTATTGGACCATTATCTATTGAGTCAAAGAGCTGAGATAAGGGCTTTTGTTACTTACCTCTTTTTCTTCCTTGTCCTTTGGGACAATGATCTCCTTTTTGAGCACATTGCTTTTAGTTCACGAGAAGGGAGCTTGGTTGACCACCAACACAGAGGAGTCATATGGTTTGGACGAGACTATGTCTCTACAACCTACACCATCTACCACATTTTGAACCTCCACTTGAAAAAATTCTATGGTTGTTTGGAACTTAGGGCAATCCAATTCAAAATGCCTATTCGTTTTGTGAATGTGGCACCATTCGAATAAGGTTGCCTCTGCTAAGTATACTCCACTTATAGCCTTATCTGCATTGGAGAACTGGTGAAGAGGGGTGGGGACACCTTTTTTGTTTGGCCTTGCATTCCACGTTTGGTTCTACCTTTGTAAAGGTCTCCTTTCAAAGCCTTGGTTAGAACTTTGACCTCTCTCGTAATTCTGCCTGAAGGAAGTACCCGCATCACAATTGTTGCGGTTATCTCAGTTGGGATTAGCTTGGATGCTTCATTGGGAGGCTTGCAGTTGGTTATTATGATTCCTTAGGTGTGTCATTTCTATGGAAATCTTCTTCAAAAATTCTTTCAGCTCATCTTTTTGATCCTTTTTTGTGTTGTTTGGTTGAGGTGCTTGATTCTAGAGGAAGACCGACTGTACTACTGGTTGATTCTATTAAGCAGGAAGAAATTTGGGTCCCTGTAAGTATGTAGGCCCTTGAAGTTGTTGAGGATAAACTTGTTTCTACTGTGGTTGCAAGTAGTGAGGCATAGGAGGTGTCTGACTCAATGGTTGTACTAGATGAGGTACCATCGGTAGCTACAAAACTTGATTCATGATTGGCATTTGATGTGCCAAAGCTTGGGTAAGTCCTTGGATCTACATTGGATGAGAAACTCGCCCTAAAGAGGGTAGCAGACCAGCAATGTTCTATCCCAAAACTGTACTTGCTATGACTGCTTCTGCATTGGTGTCTACTAGCTTGATTGGTGGTGGGTGCATTCTTTTTACTAGTGTAGATGTGAGGTTGTCTAAGGTAGCATAATAGACCAACTGAGTAGAGGGATCATCAAACACATAGGGAGCCTACAATCTCATGTAAGCATGATAAAACCGATCATTGAAGGAGCTGATTGGTTCATTGACTTCCCTTTGAACAGACATAAATTGCTAATATAATTCAAAAGGGCACATTGGAATCTTGTATTTTTGCAAGAAGGCATTCTTTAATAGATTCCAAGAGGTGATGTATCTAGTTGGCAAGTTGATGTACCAATAAAATGCCTCTTCCTCCAAGGAGTAAGGAAATATCCTACAAGCCACATCTTCATGATCTATTTGCATGTCTTTCAAAGCTATTTGAAAGATCTTGATATGTTCTTCTGCTTTCCTCTGTGGATCAGGGGGTGAAACTTGGTGCAAAATCCTTCTGGGTTCTTCAGAATGTCATGGTAGTCATTGAAGGACAAGGGAGATGGGTTATTACCCAACCAAGCCATGATGGGAGGTGGAGGCTGCATTTGATGTGCAATAGTGACTTGAGGCTACAAAAGAGTAGTGCTTGAGGCAACACCTTGGCTTTGAAGTGTTAGGATAGGAGCAATGCCTTGGCTGTGAGAGGAAAATGGCTAGAAGGAAGTTTGGAGTGGCTAGGTGGAAGGAGCTACTGGAAAGGAAGGGGAAGGGTGGAGCGAATAGATGGAAGAAAGAGGTGAGGATGGAAGTGAAGTGGGCTGAGCGGATGAGGCTGAGTTGGATGCTTCTCCTCTTTTAGCTCTCTTAGCCTTTGTAGGGGGTGTTAGCTCTTGGAATTCCCCTTTGTTTGGTGTATATCTTAATACTCTTTGGAACCTCTCAGGGGATAAGGAACTAATTCAATCGAACTTAATAAAAGGGAGGCCCTCCTTCTAGCGCTAGTTCTATTGATGGGTGTTTTTTCACTTCTTAACATAAGCAACACACAAGTGCACTACCTCTCTTGAAAGGAAACTTCCTACAAACACGTTGCATAAAATTACCCCAAGGTCTCTTGGGTGTCAGGTCATGACTTGAAAAAAATAACTCAGTGGATTGATATGATTTGCTGGTAATCACAAGGAGCATGGACAATTTTCTAAGTTGGAGGGGAATCAGATCTTCAAATGGAGTTTATGAGATTCTAAAAGTGATGTGTAATTATTGCAAGTTCAAAACAGTAGTCTAAAACTCCATGTTGAACATTAGATTTGGTTTTACAATGATGTTGGAACTTTTCCTTAACTACTATTCCAAAGATAGGTCAAAAGGGAAAATAGAGATAAGGGTTCCTAGACCTACAACTAATGATGAATAGTAACAATGGAGGATGCTATAGTGGACAAACTTCCTAAAATTGAGCTCCACTTAACCAAACAACATACAGTCTCATGAAACCAATGCTATCTTCTTAGGTCTGCAAATTTTCAGCTATTCATTCATCTAAAGCATGAATAAAAGATGAATTTTAAGTGCAAAAATAAGTTAATGTTCAAACTAGCTTTACACTGATGTTCATCATCAACAAATAGCAAAAGGCATGAACATGGAAATCATCAACACAATAGCATTCTTCAATATCAATGGACAATGTGAACTAAATTACTAAAAACATCTTAAATAATTTATAACAACAAACCAAATCTATCTAAATCTATCAACTTTGAGAAGATGAATCAAGCAACATGTGAGAAACACATGAATCCACCAAAACAATGAAATTCTATTAAAATTTCTACAGCATGTCTTTACAAAAACTCAACTTTGTCCTTGAAAATGAGAGGAGATCCCTATTTATAGTTTTTGAAAAGTGAAATGAATGGCCAAGATTTACTTTCATTTTTTTTGCCAAGATTCATTTTACATTAGGGTTTCACCTACCCCCAAAATATATTAATATTAAATACATTTTTGTCTCATTCCTATTTTATCTTGTAGTGGCTCTGACACTGTAGTAGTTTTGTCTTCTAGTGACTGCCTTTTTTTCCAGCTTATACTATCAAAAAATCATCATGAATCACTAGTTTTCCTTCAATTTTATGAAGGGTGGAATGCTCCACGAATTTCCCAATTAGTTCCTTAAGCTTATCCCACTCCATGATGTTGGATTGAAGAACTTGGAAGGTCAACTTCTTAGATTGCCAATGATCTATTCCTAGTGTTTTGTGCACTTTAGCATGACCTTGATTACCTGTTCTGATTGGGTGAACACTCTTGCAGTGAAGTCCATGAAATTTGTTGTTAGTGTATCTGTTTCTCCTTGCTCCATCTTCTTATGGAGGTATGGCTTAATCTTCTCTAGATCTAGCTCCACGACAACATCATAGTTCGTCATGAGATTCATGTAGCCTTTGCTATCTATCCTATGCTCTTGGACCCATTCGAGGTCGAGGTTAACTTCATGCAAAAATCTCTCTAGGATGTCCCTCCTATGATCTAGGACCATCTTCCATGTCTCCACTATCCAATGATCATCCTTGATGAGCACTAGTTCTTTCTTCCATATCTTCTCGGGCATTTTGAGAATGGCCTCGAGCTTAGGATAGGTGATCCTATATAGCTCAATGAACCGATGAAATATCCTTTATGTGCCTTCTAGCTACTTCTACAAGTCTCAATTTTTTTTGGCCTTTTAGGTAGCGTGGCCTATGCCCATGTCACCATTGTAAAGTACCCATCAGAACCAATCTATAGTAGCCTTGGTCAAATTCTTCATTTTCTCCATCTTAGCGAGTTCTTGGGAGAAAAGCGAGGGCACAAAAGATTTTATTGGGGATTCTTCTTCCAAGGAAGTCCATTGTTGAATATAGGTGGTGAGATCCACCACCTGTGCCTTTAGCTCCTCCTTAGAGGATTGATCCTTATTCATTTGTTGCATTATTGTGGCCACTAATCCTTGGAACTCATCAATTTCTTGATCTCTTGTTGCAGGGTCCAAGTTGATGGTAGAAATGTTATAGTTGGCCCCTTCTCCTTTATCTATCACTGGGGTGGTGATCTGCACCATTCTTGATCTAGATGCATCAATGGTGATGTGGGAATGAACTCTTGGTTTCTTTTCTTTCCTTGTCTTTGTTTGTGCTCTAGCCAGTATAGCTTTGAGTCAGGCCTTTGAATCAACGAGAGCTAGGGTTTTCTTTTGCAACTGCTTCTCTAACCAATCAGGCATTTGAGTTTCCCTTTTTGGTTATTCATGATCACCTTCCTCTCTCTGCTCATGTTGGGTTCATTTCTCTTCATGGCCTAGGGCTTCTCATTCTAGCTTTTCCTCTTCTTCATCAAATTCTTCAATATGTATAGTCTTTTCCCTATTTGACTTAGTGATGGTTACGTTCTCCTCAGTAATACTTTCTATCTAAGGTACTCTTTTTGATTCTTGCTCAAGCTCTACATGGTGTTCCAACTTAGGGCTCTTCTATGGAGCATCCTCTTCCTTCTCTTCTCCTTTCTCTCCTTCTCTCTCAGGTGATACCTCTTCTTCTTGAATGGAGCCTTTGTCTTTCCTGACTAGTGGAGGCTCTTCGGGTATCTCCATGTTGAATTCAGTGTCTTCTTTCTCTTCTAGAGGATACTTCTTAGATTCAACCTCTTCTCCTATATCCTTGAGATGTCAGGACAACTCCTCTTCAATCTCTTGGTCTAAGGTTTCTATTATGTACTTGGCGTTGATGGATTTAGTTTCACCTTCTGAAGAATGTGACCGCTTTTCATCGATCGCCACCTTATCCATGCTAATGTCCACTTGGCCCTTTGGATGTTCAAAGTAATCATCCTTAAAAGGATCTTTAGGCTCTTCCATTATTCCCTTGGTGACATCCCTTCAATATTACAGGATATTTGTAGAGGGTTTCTCAAAAATTATGCTGGAAAATCCAATCACTTCATTACAAAGGAAGGGTAAGAGATTCTTGTGGACTGAACAATGTGATAAGGATTTTCAAATTTTGAAGAATTAACCACAACACTAATCTTAAAGGTTCTAGATCCAAATGGACACTTCCTAGTTGTGATTGATGCTTCCATTAAGGGCCTAGGAGGGGTACTCATCTAGGATGAAGGTGTGGTAGCTTACGAGTCAAGAAAGTTGAAAAATCATGAAGTAAACTATGCACCTCATGATTTGGAACTAGCAGCCATTGTTCATTCTCTTCATAAATAGAGACATTTTCTCTTAGGAAAATCATTTGAGTTAAAAGCTAAACATAAAGGACTCAAATACATTTTCATGCAAACTCACTTTAATGCTAGACAAAGAAGATGGTTAGAACTCCTAAGAAAATATGATTTTGAAATAAAATATATCAAAGGAAAGGAAAATAGGGTTGTAGATCCACTGAGTAGAAGAAGGAACTTAATGAATATTGTGACATTTAAAACCACTTTTAAAGAACAAGTGTTAAATGAGCGAAAAGAAGATTTATGGTATAAGCAAGTTAGATCAACTTTAGAAAGTGATCTAACTGATCCTAGAATTACTTGGGGTACTCTCTAGATGGTGATAAGTTGCCTCAATACAATATTAGGATATATGTCCCAAACTCTAAATATTTGAGAGAATTGGTTTTAAGTGAAGCTCACAATACCCCTTATGCTAGACATCCAGAGGAAAAAAAACTATATTCAGATCTTAAGAAGTATTTTTGGAAAGGAATGAAAAATGACAGAGTACTATATGTAGCTAAATGTCTTGAATGTCAGAGAGTGACGAAAGAACATTGTCACCCAAAAGGACTATTGTGCCCTCATGATATACCACATCATAAGTGGAAAGTCATTAGCATGGATTTTATACAAGGATTGCCTATGAAACCTTATAGGCATAGCACAATAATTGTGGTAATTGAAAAAGTTACCAAAGTTGCTCACTTCATAGCAGGTAATTTAACAGATGATGCTCCAATTTTGGATAAATGTTTTGTAAAAGAAATTTTTAGGCTACATGGAATTCTAGAAAGGATCATATTAGATAGGGATGCTAGGTTCACTTCAAGGTTTTGGACAACTCTTCAGTCGGCTTTGGGAACATAATTAAATTTCAGTGCATCATATCACCCTAAGATAGATGGCCAAACTGAAAGGACAAATTAGATTGTGGAAAACCTTTTATGAATGTACTGTATAGACCAACAATCTAAGTGGGAAGAATATCTTCCACTAGTAGAATTTTCGAACAATAACTCTTTTCAAGCTTCCCTAGGGATGGCTCCATTTGAAGCACTTTATGGAAGAGTTTGTCACACACCTTTGAGTTGGGATAATCTTGAGGATAGAGTGATAATGAGACTCGATATGTTGAAGGAAATGGAAAATCAGATCAAGTCAATTAGGCAAAGGTTAAAGGAAGCAACAGAAAAACAAAAGAATTATGCAGATAGGAAAAGAACATAGAGGGAATTTGCAGTGGGTGAAATTTTTTTCTTATGGGTCAGGCTATATAAAAGCTCTATAAGTTTTGGTAAGAAGGAAAAGTTGGCACATCGTTATGTGGGACCCTTTGAAATCCTAGAAAAGATAAACCTGGTTGTGTATATATTTTCCCTACCTCCCCAACTGAGTTGTATCCATGATGTTATCCATATATCTCTTCTTAAGAAGTATGTTCCTAATGAGAAACATGTTTTCAATTGGAATGCATTATAGGTCCAAGAGTCTGGAAGAATGACAATAGAGCCATGCAAAATCCTGGAGAGGAACCAGTACAAATTAAATGCAACAAACTAGTTGACCAAAGTAAAGTACAATGGGTCAATAAAATAAATACAATGCTACTTGGGAAGATAAAAGTGAATTACAACAGTAATTTCCCTTATTTTTTTAAGCACTATCTAGATACTATATTTGTTTTCGTTGTTTCAAAATACTTTTAGATACTACCTCTTTACTATTGAAAACTTATTGAATAAGCACATTAGGACGCCGCACAATTAAGGGGGAAAGGATGTCAAGACCTCTCTTGTTATTCTAATTATTGCTACTATTTGAATTTTCTGTCTTATTCATGCATATAAAAATTTAAATTGTAGCAAACTAATATCATCAATTTGAGAATCAAATAAAAATAATAATTAACTCAACAATTGATTGAGTCATAATATAACAAGTAAATGGTTACCTATTCAAAGTAGTGATATTCATTAACATGCAATCAAGTGTATGAATTAGATGCTCATAAAACTAAGACACTTTCTCCCACATCTACCAAGTCTTTTTCAATCAGATCATGAGTCACTTATCATTAAATTGAAACCTATCAAACATAAATCTCAAAAGTTTTGAAGTCAAAGACATTCACCTACTCAGAACTACTAGGAAGGATGTAGCATGTGCATACTGTCGACCAAGTTTTGGCACACCAACCCCAACTGCCCAATTCTGAAATTCAATCACCTCAACCTATCCATATTATTCACATGGGTTATATTTCAGCCGCCCACAATAAATTGCAGAGCTAACTCACATACTATAGTTTACAAAAAAAATAATGCATTTTATCTATAAATCAAATGGATGGGCTTCTATTTGAGGGAACTCCAGTTCTATATTCTATGAGAAACTCCATAGGGGTGTTCAATTGCAGATTTTAGGAAGGAGTGTCAACCTGGGCATATCGTTCACCTTGGATCTCTTCCTGGAATTAGCAATACAGGTAGGTTTTTATATTGTCTATTTTTTTCTTCATTACTGTGAGCATTTCATAAAATAGGAGTTAGATATATATTCATAGTAATATAGTCTCATAACTAGGAAAAGGATCTCTATGCTAGCAAAATAATGAATGTGAATCTATAGAATAATAGTGATCTACAGTAGTTCCATAGATTCAATTTAGAATGAAGCTCGGATCACCAAGATAATTGTAGTCATATCTAGTGTATGGAACCTAAGATGTATTTTTAAATCATTACCTATACATTTTCCTTGTGAAATATCATGATTCTCCAAAAATTAGTCAATAAAACATCAATCTCTACAACCATATCTTAGAGCTAGAATTCTTTAAACTATTTCAAAATTATGCACAATTACATGGATACTTGAAATCATTATATAGTAACTAAAATCTTGTGGAAGGGTATATAATATGTTAGGTTTGATTAAAGCATTTACTTTCAACCCAGATCAATACTATGACAAACATAAGATATAAAGTACATAAATCATCCTCACTTCCCTTGTTTAAATGATTGAAAAAAAATTCAGAATGACACTCCATAGGCTGTTCTATGAAATTTGCAACTCTAGGAAAAAAATTGGCACCTTCAATTAGTCATGATGCGGCCTCTTAAACCTCACACTCTACCCTCTCTAGATTAAATAATAACTATTCAAATTTCGTGCCTTAATTAGCAAGAAAATGTGTATATGTTTAGTATGGCGCAGGTAATCTCTTAATGGTTTTATGCAGATATTAAAATCTCAAATTCTTCTTAACCTTGGGGTCATATTCCTTAATAAATATATACTATAAATTTGCTGCCCAAAGCTGTGAAATTTAGGGGGGTCTCTAACGTTTCCTTTATCTAGTGAAGTCTCTTTGGAAAGATATTCACTATATTTTGTGAAGTGAAAACTGTTAGGATTTAGGTGCCATCAACCTTGTAAATCCTTTAATTAATTATTCTCCTAAAGTTTTTTCAACATTTACCCATAAAAGGTGAAATTGTTTAACCAACAGTGGTGAAAGAGACAATGTAAATGTAGTGTTATCGTTACCGTTTGTCATTTAGGAAAAGGACAAAACTGCTAGGCGTCCCACTTGGAATCTTCTAGAATGAGGTTGTTAGGATGTTTTAAGAGCATCTATGACATGTATGACAGTTGTCATAAGATGCTATGATAGTATGGTAGATTCCTATGACAAGTATGATAGATTCCTATGACAAAATATGCTATCTTTGACCCTAGGTGCTCATGCATAAGTTATGCCTTATGATAGCTGTAAGAGGCTATTTTTAGGACATCATGACCATTTCGTGAAGGGAGGTGTGGGTTTTTCTAGGTGGTATTTCTACCTATTGTTTGGTGAAACCATGGTGGTTTTCATCCTCACAAATCTCTTTAAATAGGGGCCTTGAGCTAGAGTTATTCAATTCAGTTTTGCAGGTTTGCAAGGTAACAGGGTGCTGCAGGATTTTACAGGGATGATAAGAGAAGTCTATTGCTGCATGCAATATTTCATAATATTAGTAATATACTTGCCTCTCTTTTGGTGGTGGAGTTTTTTCCCTTTGGGGCTTCTCCACATAAATCTATTGTTGCATGTGTTATGATTCTTCTATCTCTCTCTCTCTCTCATTCTTTCTTCACACTAAGGCTAAAGGTTAATCTACATATTTCAGATTTGCATTCACCTATTTAAGTTCATATTTCAAGCTTTCTTCACCTTGATAATCAACATTTGGTATTAGAGCTAACGGTTATGTTAAGGAAGGGACACTTTCCTTTTAAAGTGTTGAAGATTTTTGCTGCAGTGGGAGCTTTTTTGTTGTGAATTTTGAAAATTTGTGAAAGATTGTATACCATGGCCTCCACCTCTTGTCAAGATATTGAGAAGTTCAATGGAACTGGTTACGAGATGTGGAAATTGAAAGTGGAGGATCTCCTTGAGGAGAGAGATCAGTGGTTACCAGTTTCAGTTGATAAGAAGCCATCTACTTCAACCTTGTCAGATGAAGATTGGAAGAAGTTAGACAAGAAGGCTTGAGGGACCATTCAGTTGTGTCTCAATAACTCTGTCCTCCTGAATGTCTCTTCAGAAGACATGACATACAAGCTTTGGAGGAAGATAGGTGAAATCTATCAAACTAAGAGTTTGTCTAACAAGTTGTATCTCAAAAGATATTTATATTCATTAAAGATGAAGAATGGTGATTCTATTGCTGAACATTTGAATACTTTGAATTTGATTATATGTCAGCTTGCATCTATTGATGTCAAAATAGATGATGAGGATAAATGTATTCTATTGATTTTCTCTTTGCCGGAATCCTGGGAAAATTTAATTATGGTTATAACAAGTGGTGGTGCAGAACCTAAGATGGATAATGTTATTCCCATACTTCTTTCAGAGGAGATAAGGAGGAAGACCATGCATAGTGGTTCCCAAGATGCCTTGCATGTGTGAGGTAGGCCCAAGGAGAAAGGGCCTAAAGGGGATAAGAAGAAGGATAAGTCTAAAGGACGATCTAAGACCCCTGGAAAGAGCAGAGTGAAGTGTTGGAACTGTGGTAAACGGGGACATGTCAAGAAGGAATGTAGAAATAAGAAAATGAATGCAGATTTTTTCATGGAAAAGTCCTCTGATAACAGTGATTTTGATGCTTTGATTATTTCAGCTAACACAGTTTGCAATGATGCTTGGCTTATTGATTCAGGTGCTTCCTTCCATATGACTCCTCACAAGGAGAGGTTTTCTACATACAAAGAATATGATGGAGGAGAGGTCTTCATGGGTGACAACAACTCACAAAAGATTGTCGGTAAAGGAAAGGTAAAGTTGTGTTTTAGTGATGGGAGGGTTAAAATCCTTGATGATGTTTTACATATTCCAGGACTTACAAAAAGTTTAATTTCAGTTTCCAAGTTGAATGATTATGGAAAGAATGTGACATTTGACAAGTCTGGTTGTAGGATGGTAAGGGGAAGTTTGGTGGTTGCTAAAGGATCTTGGAAAGGGAATCTGTTTACATGCCTCTATTTTTTGTAACTCCTCTTTTGTAACTAGCACTGAAAATACATGTATGTTGTGGCACCATAGATTGGGTCACATTGGTGAAAAAGGTATTAGGACCATACTTGATAAAAAACTAGTAGACGGTATTTCTAATTATTCTATTGGTAGAAATGATTTCTATGAGGATTGTGTGTTTGGTAAACAAAACAGGTCATCATTTCCTAAAGGAACTAATAAAGCTAATGGATTGTTAAAACTAATTCATTTAGATGTATGTGTTCTAGTGGATATAGATTCTTTGAGTAGATCACGTTATTATGTTTCCTTCATTGATGATCACTCATGATATACTTGGATTTATTTTATGCATACAAAATATGAAGTTTTCACCAAATTTTAGGAATTTAAGGCATTGGTTGAAATGAAAACAGATTATAAGATAAAATTATTGAGATCTAACAATGGGGGTGAATATTGTTCTAAGGAATTTGATGAGTTTTGCAAACATGCAGGAATTGTTAGGAAAAAGACTACACCTTACATACCCCAACAAAATGGGGTAGCAGAAAGAATGAACCGTACATTAATGGAAAGAGCTAGGAGCATGTTAAGTAGTGCTAAGTTAGATAAATGTTTTTGGGCAGAAGTTGTTGGTACTGCTTGTTATTTAATTAAAATATCTCCTTGTAAAGTTCTTGTTGATAAAACACCTTATGAAATCTGGTTGGGTAAAAAGCCTTCAGTTTCATATTTAAGGGTCTTTGGTTGTGAGGCTTTTGTTCATGTGCCTAAAGAGAAGTGGTCTAAATTGTATCCCAAATCTTAGAAATGCATCTTTGTAGGTTATGGTGAAAATATTAAAGGTTATAAACTTTGGAATCCACTAACACGAAATATGATATTTTCTAGAGATATTTGTTTTTAGGGAATTTAGAGCTAACTTTGAAGATGAGCAACCAAAGGAAAAGTCAAAAATAGTGCATTTTGAAACTAAGCAAGAAGATGCACATGTGGAAGAACAGAGAGATGGACAAGAAGATGGAGAAGAAGAAGAGAGTTTTGAAGAATCTGTTGTAACAGAAGAAGTTGAAAACAATGAGGATGAACATGAGGAGGAATCTCTTACTCCACCTTTGAGAAGGTCCACAAGACAACAAAATCTAGTTGACAGGTATAGCCCACTTGATTTTTGTTGTAAATTTTCTTTGATATGTACTGATGATGAACCTAGATCTTTTAGGGAGGCTCTCTCTTTAGAAGAATGTGAGTCTTGGATGCAGGCCATGCACGATGAGATGATGTCTTTGAAAAACTATGACACCTGGGATCTTTTTAGTTTTCCCAAAGGAAGAAAGGCCATTGGTTGTAAGTGGGTATATAAAAAGAAGTTTGGTGCAAATGGTAAGTTGGAACAGTACAAGGCCAGATTAGTGGCCAAGGTCTACTCTCAGAGAGAGGGAGTTGATTTTGGTGAAATATTCTCTCCTGTTGCTAAGTTAACTTCTATTAGATTCCTTTTATCCATTGCTGCTGCTTATGATTTAGAAATAGAACAAATGGATGTTAAAACTACTTTCTTGCATGGGGATCTCAACGAAGAAATTTATATGCAACAACCTGATGGTTTTGTTGTGAAAGGAAAAGAACACTTGGTTTGCAGGTTAAAACGGTTTCTATATGGTTTGAAACATTCACCTAGGATGTCGTACTAGAATTTTGATGCTTTTGCATTAAAGATGGGTTTTGTTAGAAATGAAGAGGATCACTATGTTTATTTTAAAGTTATTGATGATCAAATACTGATTATTGTCTTATATGTGGATGATATGTTGTTCATTGGTAACAATAAGGCAATGATTAGGGAACTTAAAACTTAGCTTTCTGGCACATTTGATATGAAAGATTTAGGGGCTACTAAATATATTCTTGGGATGGAAATCATTAGGGATCGAGTTCACAAAAAGCTTTGGTTAAGTTAGAGTAAGTATGTTAACACTATTTTGTGTAGGACTGTAAACCAGTAAATATTCCATTTCCTATTGGTACTAAGTTAAATTTAGACATGTGTCCTGAATTGGATGATGATATTGATGAAATGTCTAAAGTTCCTTATGCTAGTGCTGTCGGTAGTTTAAAGTATGCAATGGTTTGTACTAGACCAGATATAGCCCAAGCAGTGGGTGTTCTAAGCAGGTTTATGTCTAATCCTGGGAAAGAACATTGGAATTTTGTTAAAAGGGTATTTAGATATTTGCGAGGCACTTCTGATTACTGTTTGGTTTATCATGGTACTGACAATGTTGATATGTCATTGGACATACAAGGTTTTCTTGATTCAAATTGGGCAGGTGACTTGGATAGTCGAAGGTCCACTAGTGGCTATGTGTTTACTTTGTTTGGAGGTGCAATAAGTTGGATGAGTAAAAGACAACCTACAGTTGCTTTTTCCACAACTGAAGCAGAGTGTATGGCTGCTATACATGCCTCTAAGGAGGCAGTTTGGTTACAGAGACTTGGTAATGGTATTGGTTTTGATTGCAGGATAGTGAGGATCGGATGTGATAGTCAGAGTGCCATATGTTTGGCTAAAAAACCTATGTAACATGCTCGTACTAAGCATGTTGATGTTTAGTATCACTTTGTGCGAGAAATGGTTGAGAATGGACAGGTCTTGATTGAAAAAGTTGACACTTTGGATAATGTTGCCGATTCTCTTACGAAGCCAGTCACCACTGAAAAGTTCTCTTGGTGTAGGAAGGCCATGGGCCTTGATCACCGTACTTAATTCTATGTAATTGTATCTCTATGGGTGTAATTTAAAATGTATGATGTCAATTGGGAGAATGTTAGGATTTAGGTGCCATCAACCTTGTAAATCCTTTAATTAATTATTCTCCTAAATTGTTTTCAACATTTACCCATAAGAGGTGAAACTGTTTAACCAACGGTGGTGAAAGAGACAATGTAAATGTAGTGTTACCATTACCGTTTGTCATTTAGGAAAAGGACAAAACAGCTAGGCGTCCCACTTGGAATCTTCTAGAATGAGGTTGTTAGGATGTTGTAAGAGCATCTATGACATGTATGATAGTTGTCATAAGATGCTATGACAGTATGACGGATTCCTATGACAAGTATGATAGATTCCTATGATAGAATATGCTATCTTTAACCCAAGGTGCTCATGCATAAGTTATGCCTTATGACAGTTGTAAGAGCATCTGTAAGAGGCTATTTTTAGGACATCATGATCATTTCATGATGGGAGGAATGGGTTTTGCTAGGTGGTATTGCTGTCTATTGTTTGGTGAAACCATGGTGGCTTTCATCCTCACAAATCTCTTTAAATAGGGGCCTTGAGCTAGAGTTATTCAATTCAGTTTTGCAGGTTTGCAAGGTAACAGGGTGCTGTAGGATTTTATAGGGATGATAAGAGAAGTCTATTGCTGCATGTAATATTTCATAATATTAGTAATATACTTGCCTCTCGTTCGGTGGTGGAGTTTTTTCCCTTTGGGGTTTCTCCACGTAAATCTGTTGTTGCATGTGTTATGATTCTTCTATCTCTCTCTCTCATTCTTTCTTCACACTAAGGCTAAAGGTTAATCTACATATTTCAAATTTGCATTCACCTATTTAAGTTCATATTGCAAGCTTTCTTCACCTTGATAATCAACAAAAACAACATTTTTATTTGATTATACTCCTAAGGTTAATAATGTATCATACCAAACCTTGTTCCAAAAGCTAATTGGGAGAAGTGATAAGTCAAAATTGTCTTATATTTAATGATAAGATTTTATTGAAAATATAGGCCTTCCTATCCTTCAGTGTAGCCAAATATTAAATATTCAATTGTATACCAAAAATCTATTGAACTCATATATGTTGAATTTTAATTCATTCAGATATATGAGGGACCGATATAAGATCATACAAGTCCTGGTTTCTAGCTATTAATGGGTTGTAAGTTCTAATATAGTTCTACCATAAAATTCTAAAAAATGTCCTTTCTAATTAGCGGTTACCATTTACCACATTATCCCTTCTCGTGTTCTATGTGTGGCTTGTGATTTAGTAAGGTACAAAAAAATTAATCTTCAAGAATTCCTTAAAAAATTTGTTAAAGGATGATTATTTTAGCCATAAACAAATGAATATAATTCCTTATCCATAATTAAAAATTCTCAAGATTGAGTCTTAGGATAGATATTTCATATATGGGACTATGGAGGATCATGATGGGCCAAAAAGTGGCAATATGATGGGTATGTGGCTGACAACTTTTTTTTTACCCAAAATTGATGAAATGGAAAGGGTTTTTAAAGGAGATTCTCAGCTTTCCAGCAATATAAATTATTCTTTACTTTTAATTTAATAAGTAATTATTATTCATTTTCTATTTGAATTATGACTAAAGTCCTGATTGATAGGCTGATTAAAAAACATCTATAGATTTCAAACGATATCACATTTTTGAATCCAAAACATACGTCACATTCTATGCTTCACATACTATAGGATTAAAAAGAAAAATTGAATTTCATGAAGTTTTGACCAAGTTAAGGTGGTCGACATACAAGTTTTTATATTTTTAAAAGTTGTAATAAAAATTCATAATTAATTATTTACTTGAAAAAATTAAAAAATATGCATCACATCGACATGAGTCGCTACTTATATTTAAAATCTTATAAAAATATTATCATTTTATTGTGGTTAGGGTGGTCAGACACCTACTTATTTTTTCCAAATTTAAGTACTCTGCATTGAAATTTCAAATTTTCACCAAATAGATTTAAAAAAAAAAACCTAGTAGTTTAGAAACTACATTCAATTTTCTATAGATTCTATTCTTACATATTTTTGAAATAATATAGATAACTTATTCAAAATTTTACGACAAGTTTCCTAACTCTGATTTTTTTGAATTTTTTGCCACTTAAGGGCCTATTTTTTCCATGATGATCCTGCACATACCCATATAATCACCTACATAAAATTAATAACTTTGTGATTATCAAAAACCAATGAACATTAGAAGAACCATAAATTTCCTCTAAACATATCATTGATTAAGATCTAGTTCATTATATATTTTGTAGGACATTTCATTAAATTTATAATAAATCATCTTTCCTAGTGAATGAATAAGATACTACCGCTTTTATAGCTTTTAATACCATGAGTTCCATTGGTTGTAATTAGTTTTAGTAAGTTAATCCTAATTCTTGAAAGGAGATTAATGTAATATTTATAAGCATAATGGAAATAGATCAAAAATATATATGGTAATATTAGGAATTTGCTACAATATATAGTCTTGATTAAAACAATGATTACTTCAATATGAATGAATACCTTACACATGCAACATGGACTTGAGATTTATATTTGTGCATAAGATCCTTAATTTGATACATTCCCAAACTTAGGATAATTTAAAATCCTTTATATGAATTCCCAATATTACCTAGATTATGAAGTTCTCTCAACATTTGTCTTAAGGAAATATTTCTTAAGTCATGCTCTTGAAAGAAAAAAAATTGTTTGGATTATAATCTTAACAAAATATATTTTCATGGTCCCAAAATTTAGATAAACTAGTTACTAAATCTTGACAACTTTTCCCAAAAGCAATATAAAAACCCTTTCCTTGCATTTCCAGATACGTTAGAATATATGTATATAATATCTCAAAGAACAAAACTTGTAGATTTGTTAAGAATAACTCCCAAAGGAGAGACCTCTTCCTATGTTTGGAAATAGATATTGAAGCCCTTGCATTCACACATAAAATGGTTGAAAGATAAGAAGAAAGGATCCACCAAAGGAAAGGAGGAATATCTCATGCAACTAATCTTCAAAAGCTCATTTATTGTGTTGCATGGTAATACTTTCTATGAATGACTATTGTCTAGTTATTTTCTTTATTCAATGGTTATGATGGAATGTTTCTTTATTATCAATAAATTATTTTTAAAACATATTGTAAATTATTGAACAATGCTTGTTGATTAACTAAATTATCTTGGGCAAATGTTATCGTTTAAATGTTGTCAAAATTGTAATACTTTATGAATTTTTGATTCTTATGAAAGTTTAATTATGTTGGAAACCTATTCAAAGAATGGAAAACAAAACTAGCAGTGTTTGGTATTAATGGTGCCTCTGGCTCATGTTTACAAGCAATGTCATTGCGCCTGAGCTACTGCACCTATCGCCTAACATAGCTGCAATAACAATGTCTATGGCATCGTCCCTATAAATCACTAGGGAGAAATAAGGAAGATTGGTTGATTAAATCCAAAGGGAGGGAAAACCCCTTTGGATTGATAATCTAAAAACATAAAAAAAATGAATCAAATCCACTAGTGACAACCTAGAAAACTAAAACTTAGGAATTTTCTATGGTACAAATGTAATTATGACTTGAAAATATAATTATGTGGATATTTTATTATGAAATCATTTAAGCGGGTGAAGGTAGATGAATATTATTAGGGAGTACAGTTAGATGAATGTTATTAGATAAATAATCAATGGTCAAGATGATCATTTATTATCCATGCTTCCCTTCATGGGTAGCAATTGTAGAGGAACTGTCTAGGGAAATAAAAACCCTAGAAAGTGTTAGGGAACAGGGTTTTAGGGAAAGCAAGATCATCTAAACATTTCAAAAAGATAGTCAAGTAAAATTATATTCAACTATACTTGGAAGAATCTTGTATGGATTGCTTGATTCCCTGAGGCCTTAGGAAAAATTCTGAGGCAGGTTTGAAGCCTAGAATTATGATTTACATACCCCTAAGGACGATGACCTCGGTACACTTCCAGAAGGTAGTGTGGTCATCAAGGAAGCAACTCAAGATCCGGATGATCCTGATAGGTCCATGACTCTGGCCAAAGCACATACTTATCATATGATAGATGCCTACCTCATTAGGTGGATGCCTACTCCAATTTATGAATAGATGTATTCATGTTTCGTATGAATAGATGAAGTGAATTCCTGTTCCCTCCAAATAGACAATTCAATTGACATTCCATATTGACATATACCTATCCCGTAAGGATAGAAGTTCATGAGTATACTTGTGAATGAACACTTAAACACATGTAAAAAATAAATATAGTGGTGTTTTGGGTTAATAGTAATTAGGTCTTTACAGAAAAAAATGAAAGAGTTCAAGAAAATGCATTCTCAAAAGCCATCATTCCCATTTGGCACTCGCCCAATGGCTTGCATTGGGAAATTCCAATCCTTTGGGTTGGATTCTCCTTGGGAATCCAACCTAAAGGGTTGGATGACCATTTCATGCCAAAGACATGATTTTTTGAAAGGGTAAATTTTTTTTTCACATTTTTTGCCATAATCTCCATCATGTTTGCACATGTTTCAATGCAAATTTATAAAAAATATTAGGATGCCATTAAAATATCTCTTAACTATGTAACCATATAATTTTTGTAATCTTTTGATTATTTTAAGGTTTTCCTCTTTAACTACTTTTTTCATTGTCTCCATTTTAAAAAAAACCAACATGTGCTAGTTTGGGTATAGTTTTTTACTCGTTCATAAAATTTTGAAACAAATTACATTTTTAGAAACTAAACTCCATTCTACATGTATTGAAGAAAGATTTGATTTTTTATTAGTTTTAAAATTTTTAGGGGGAAGCACACTCAAATTTATGCTTTTGAGGATGTGCCCACTTTAAAAATTAGTCAAATATTATATATTCATTAAAAAATTAGACAAAAAAACCAGCATAAACTCCATGGTGTTAGCTAATTGCTAACGAAAGTGATTTTGGAAATTCTAAAAAAAGGTAACATTTTACGGGGAGCATAATAGACGCTATGCTATTTTTTTGATAAAAACATGACCAATTTGTGTGCTCCCCCTTTTTGAAACCCTTAATCTTCACTATTTTAAAAATAATTAGTAGTTTAGAAAGTAGATTCAGAGCATTACAACTCTCCTTCTTGTTGCATCTTCAAATTTTGAGTGTAACTATATTCATTTTCTCATTGAGCATCAAATTTTTCTAATTTTAGAAAAAAAATTGGCATCTTAAGAGCCCTTTTTGTGTCACAACTTTGTGCACTTACCTCTAAAATGCTTTTGAATAAAAAAATTCCACACTTGATTCATCCCATTGTGTCCAAATAGCTGGCCAACCCACACAACTATATAACTCTTAGATCCAAAAATAATGCAACATGTAAACTCGTCATCACATTATTAACTCGCAAACTCAAATAAGAACTTAGATGATATGCTATAGGTCTCAACAATAAAACACTAGATTGCTAATATACCTTTTTTTCGAAACAAATCCACAAATGAGTAAGTGTAGTTGAGGAACCAAACAAGCATCTAGGAGACAAAAAAAAACTTCCTAACACTTAACCACACCATCACCTATCAACCACATACATGACCATGTTGTGCCAATTCTTAAGCATACATGAAAATCGATGATATTATAATCATCACCATCATTTTACCTATACTTAAATATTATTGAACCAATACTCCAAGTAGCACACACATATCAACCATGAATTGAAACAGAAAGACAACCTATGTACTTATCTCCATCAAAGTTTAAAATATGAAAATACCTATAAACCTATATTAGGAAGTATGGAAACTCATAACCAATTGAACCATCATACTAATCTCCTACAACTTTTCAAACAAGTATAAAAATTTCTTTTTGCTCATTGAAGTGAATAACCACCTAATCCATTATGTAGTATGTTGTAAATTATCTCTATCACCTATTTTCAATTGAAAATATGGTTCTTTATGATAAATATATGACATGTTAACCATTCTAATGAAATATTAGCTTCATGACTTCAAGTTCTAACAAAAATAGAAAAATATATCAAAAAAATCTTTATCATTCTATAGTGCTTAGAGAGAGCTTTTGATGACTATAAAAAGTCAAAAATATGTATTGTGGTTAAAATTTATTCTCCTTGGAAGAAAATTTCTTTATTAGGCCTTCAAGGTGAGTTATATTGGACACCAGAAACAAAATCCAGGTTAACCCAAGAGGAAAGATAAATCTGGGAGGGTCCCCTGAAGGACAACAAGGCGAAAAAGGAAAAATTTCCAATGAAGTGATAGGGACTGCTGAAAGGGAATGAGCAAAGCATAAACCTTGGGCATCGTTGTTTGTTGTTAAACCAAAAGGTAAATCGATTTTCCCCCAGTGAGTAATCATTCTGATCCAACGAATGGTAATTTTTCCATCTCTGTGCCTGATCCTATTATAGATCATAATATTTCTTTGATGGAAAAAGTCTTGGTTGGTAAGTTCATGGGCCCTAGACCAAATGTTGAGTTGGTCAGGGAATTTGTTAAAAATAAGTGGAGAACTAATGGGTAAGTTATGGTTGCTGCTCTTCCAAGAGGTTTTTTTTCCTTTGAGTTCACTTGCAAGGAGGATATTTTGGCTATGAGGAGTGGCAGACCCTGGGTCATTGGAAAGTCTTCCCTGGCCCTAAAGAAATGGACTTCCCACCTGGACCTTTCTGATTCTATCTTTGAGAACGTTCCAGTTTGGGCTAAACTCACGAGTCTCCCTTTGGAATACTAGAATGAGGATAGTTTCAACGACATTGCTAGTTCTTTTGGAGAGCTTCTTTCTATTGACCCTATGACTGCAGCTAGAAAGCGGTTGGTGTTTTCTTGAATCTATGTAGGGGTTTCACATAGTGCTGACCTTCCCTCTTCAATAGACATTCAATCTAAGTTGGGAACCTGGATGCAAACTATAGAGTTTGAATCCATTTCCTTTGCCTACTTCAAATGTAGAAAAATGGGGCATTGGGCTAAGAAATTCCCATTAAATGTTAGTAAAGAAAGAGAAAATCATCAGTCCAACCCTAGGACTGTCTGGAGAAAGAAAGTTGATGGGGAAGGACAAGCTAGCAATCCCAGTGAGGAAGCTAGTAGGAAAAATTATTCTCAGGAGAACTCCTCTAACAGTATTGATGAAAAAGAATCGAAGGACCTTAGTGCGTAGAATAATCACCAAACAAGAGTAGAAAATAATTAAGGCCCCAAGGAAGATGATGAGAAAAAAGTGGAAAATACGGAGGAAGTGAAGAGGGATGAGGACTTTGTGTCCTCTACTCCTAAAATCTTATCATAAGACAAAGAAGATGGGTTTCTTGGACTGGAGGATATTCCTATCTAGGGTCTATCTTTGGATATTGGCATTCCAATCTAGAACACAATCTCTGCTGACTTCTCCCCTATGGGTGTCCCTCTTAACCTTGGGGAAAACACAACCCCAGATTTTGTTAAGGACACCTTTGAGGATCTGAGCCAGAATACTGATCTTTCAAGTGAAAATATGAATCAGCCTAGGAATGGCCTAATAGACACCCTCCCTTGGGAGCAAAGAAGAATGTATGATAAGGAAGGGGAATCTGGCAGAGAGATGGAGATCCAAGAAGATACTGACTGGGAAGAAGTCCTCTCTCATTCTAAGAAAAAGAAGGAGAAAAGCAAACATCAGAATAATCTGAGTGGAGTTGTTACCAGAACAAGAGCAAAGGAAGATTGTGGAGCTACTAAGCTTGGCCAGGGTAGACGATCAGGAAAAAGACAAAGAGAGCATGAAAGCTTCCAGGATATAGCAAATGGTGTTCAAAAGACCATTCCAGAAATTCTATAATCCCCTGGTAAGATATGAAGATAATGTCCTAGAATATTAGAGGGCTCAATAGCCTTCATAAGAGGGATGTTTTGCAGAATTTTGTTAGGGATCACAAACTAGATATTCTACTCATTCAAGAAACTAAAATTTCCAAAGAAAAGGTGGAAAAGATCAAAATGTATCAGAATTGTGGGATTTAAGGAAATAGTTCAGATGGTGCGTCAGGAGGCATTTCTACCTTTTGGAACTAGAACCTAATAAAAGGGGAACCTTTATTGGAAAGCAACAAACATGTGTCTACTAAATTTACACACATCAGAGATAACTTTAGCTGGATTCAGTCGAACATCTATGCTCCCAATGGGAAAGGAGCTAGAAAATATTTGTGGAATGAGCTTTCTGCTTTCCGCAGGATTTTTGATATTGACCATTGGATAGTTATGGGCGACTTTAATACTCCCCTTTTGAATGAGGAGAAATTTGGAGGTTCTTAGGTGAACCAAGAGAGTAAGTCTGATCTTTTCGACTTCATCAACAATAAGGAGCTGATCGATTTAGACTTGCAAGGGGCTCAGTATACCTGGTCGAATATAAGAAATGGTAAGGAACTTATTCAAGTTAGGTTAGATAGAACTTTAATTTCTCATCAGTGGCTTTTAAGCTATTGCTGTTCTCTAAAAGCTCTTTCTAGAGTTGGATCAGATCACTTTCCCATAAGCTTTGTGGTAGACCCTATAAAGGTGAAGAAAAATGTGCCCTTTAGATTTGAAAGAATGTGGTTGTCCCATCCCCTTATCTCTGATGAAATTAGGAAATGGTGGAATATTCATGTTCCAGGAACTGCTATGTTTAGAATAGCTAAAAATTTGAGAGAAGTCAAACACAATTTAAGAAAATGGAAAAAATAATATTTTGGAAACATTTTTGGCATGAAATCTGATCTTGAAATGAAGCTTGAGGAGATCCAAGAAAAAATCCAGAAGGAAGGATACATTGAAGATAATAAGGATAGAGAAAATGAGTTGCTGGTGAAACTGCGTGATATAATAGCAAAAGAGGAGGAGTTTTGGAGGCAGAGATCGAGGGTTTTGTGGCTCTCTGCTGGAGACAAAAATACTAGGTACTTCCATTTATCTACTTCTAAGCACATGGCTACCAACAAAATAGCTTCCAAAGAAGTTAATGGTACTATATTTGAGGAAGAGGAAGACATCAAAAAGCAAGATGTCCTCTTCTATAATAACCTTCTTTCGGTGAATGGGGAAATCAATCAAAATGATCAAGATTTTTTATTAGAGGCCATCCCTGAGGTTGTGGGAAGGGAGGACAATGAAAAGCTTGTGGCCATTCCCTCTATGGAGGAAATTAGGAAAACTATTTTTTCTTTTGAAGGAAACAAGGCCCCTGGGCCTGACGAATTTCCTATGTTCTTTTTTCAATGGTTTTGGGACAATATGGAAAATGATGTTGTGCATGTTGTTAAATAATTATTTAGTTCTAGAAGGATCCTTAAGGAACTGAATGCTAATTTTGTGGTCCTCATTCTTAAGAAACCAGGCGCTATGGATTTTCAAGCGTTTAGACCCATTAGTCTTTGCAACTCTCTCTATAAAATCATATCTAAGGTTTAGACCCATTAGTCTAGGAAGGAAAATCCTAGATTCTATAGCCCGGTCCATGAGAATATTCACTCACTTGTGGAATCTAAAACTGAAGGGTTTCTTCTTAAGTTGGACATTTCCAAAGCATATGACTGTGTTGACTGGGAGTTCTTATTCAAAATTCTAAGAGGGTTTGGTTTCAGTAGCAAAGACATTCAGTTGGTGAATCAATTGGTGACCACAGTTTCCACATCTATCATTGTGAATGGATATCCTTCTAGATTCTTCCAAAATTCCAAAGGATTAAGATAGGGGGACCCTATTTCACCTATTCTTTTTACTATAATGGCTGAAAGTTTGGGAAGGAATCTCAAGAGATTGATTGAACAACGGTCTCTTAGTTGTCTCAGTCCTTCTTCTATGAATCTGATTTGTTCTCACCAACAGTTTGTTTA
This sequence comes from Sequoia sempervirens, assembly GCA_007258455.2. Classification (NCBI taxonomy): domain Eukaryota; kingdom Viridiplantae; phylum Streptophyta; class Pinopsida; order Cupressales; family Cupressaceae; genus Sequoia; species Sequoia sempervirens. Next base: position 92,720 of record VDFB02266780.1, on the reverse strand, counting down.
TGACACAATGCTGATGGGAAGATCTTCTGTGAATGAGGCTAAGATTTTGAAAAAAAAATTGGTTGTGTATGAGCAGGCAACTAGGCAGAAGGTCGATAGACATAAGAGTTCTATCTTTTTCTTCAATACCCCTGAGCATAGACAAGTCAAGATTGCTAGAATCCTTGATTGCAGGGTGGAATCCTTACCTTCTTCCTATCTTGGACTTCCATTATGCCTTAAACCCCTGGATTCCTTTTGGTGCTCTTTGGTTGATAGATTTAGAAAGAAGCTGGTAGGTTGGAAAGGAGCTCTTTTGAGCCAACCTGGAAAGCTTCAGCTTCTTAAAGCCTCTCTTTAGAACCTCCCAATTTATGCTCTAAGCCTCTTCAAAATCCCTACTAAATATGCTGAGGACATTGAAAAGATCCAGAAAAGATTCCTTTGGTCTAGAGTGGAGGAAAGAAAGAGAATGCCTCTCATAGGGTGGGATTTGGTTTACAGACCAAAATTCCTGGGGGGTTTAGGTCTTAGAAAAATTAGAACTATTAATAAAACTCTTCTTTCCAAACAAATATGGAGATCTTTCTTGTCTGGCGGAGAATGGAAAGATATTTTAAGAAGTAAATATATGGCTAACCGAATGTCCCTCAAAGATTTGTTGGATTCTCTTGTCCTCCCATGTGCTTCAACTTGCTGGAATGACATGATTGTTGGTAGAAATTTTTTGGAATCATGGATAGGATGGCACATCAGAAGTGGTAATCAAGCTAGATTTTGGGAGGATAAATGGCTCTTTAAGGAATCCCTTATTAAAATTGAAAGATTTAATAGATGCGTAGAGCAATGTAAAGTTGCTTTTGGGGAACTTGTCAAAGACTACTAGCATAAAGGAGACTGGGTGAAATTATACGTGATTAGTCAGGATTTGGCTCAGTTTCAATCCTCCTTAAAGGCCATCAACTTGGGATAGAATCGGCTAGATGACACTCTTGTCTGGATGGAAAACCCTTTGGGTAACTACTTTGTCTCTTCGGTTGTCTCTTTGTTGCCCCTCTCTCAAGCCCCTCCTCCCTTCTGGTCTAAAGCCTGGATTAAACACTTGACTCCTAAAGTCAATATCTTTTTTTGGATAATGCTTCAGAACAAGGTCCTTATGGTGAACAATCTTTGTAAATGGGGATTTTAAATTCCCAGCTGATGCTACCTCTGCAAGAGTGAGGCGGAGTTAGCCAACCACTTGTTTATCCGCTACCCATTTATTTCCTTAATTTGGGGAAAATTATTAGCTACCTGGAATATATCTTGGGTGTTCCCCCATAACATTGAAGGGTTCTTTTTACAATGGAAAGCCCCTACTCAAAATCCCTACATTCAAAGGTTATGGGCTTTCTTATTCCCTTTTGTGGCTTGGGGAGTGTGGAAAGAATGTAACAAGAAATTTTCAGGCACAAGGAAATGTCAAAGAATTGTGTCTTTGAGAAAACTTTCAGGCTTAGAAAGGAAAATTTTAATGTGATTCCTCAAAAAGCTCTTAACCTGGAAGTTGTGGTGTGCACCCCCTATGATTTAAGGATAGCAAAAGATTGGAATATTAAAGTGGATATTTCATCTACTTCCAAACCAGCAAAGAAAAGTAGGGAGGGTGTTTGCTAGACCTTTCCACCATACGGTTGGCATAAAGCCAACTTTGATGGAGCTGCAAAGGGCAACCCAGGTTTGGCAGGAATTGGAGGCATGCTAAGGGATTCTAATGGTAACTTTATGGCAGCTGTGGCCATATCCCTAGGTCACCAAACCAACCATGTGGTAGAGGCTATAGGAGCCTTTCAAGTTTTAAAGCTTGCTCATAATTTGAATATAAAAAAGTTATGGCTTGAAGGAGATTCTTAAAATATAATTGATTGTCTTTTAGGGAGGACCCCACCCTCTTGGATGATGAAAAATTGGATAGATGAAGCTAATTCTATTCTAGAAAAATTTGAAAAATTTAAAGTTTCACACGTCTATTGGGAAGCTAATAGCATGGAATATTTCTTTGTGAATGAAGGGGTTAGGAAGCAAGGATTGAACACGTGGAAGAATTGTAGAGACTTGAGAATTGAAGTCAGGGCTTTACTAGATTATGATGTTACACATGGGAAAGAGGAAACCATATTTAATGATTAAAGAGAAAGGGGCTAGGTACATCGAAATCAAGATATTTTATGGGGCCGCGTCATGTAACTTGGAAGGGAAGGAAAAGCCACACTCTCTGTGGGTGCTTTGGAATAGCTACATAATTTTGTAACAGGTTCTCGGCACTAGTAGAGTTGACAGTAAGGAGCAAATGAAAATGGGGGGGATAGGAAAAGAGTTGAGCCTAATAGCTATGAGGTGCACACCAGGAATGACAAGGTTTGGGAGCAGATTGTAAGAGGTGGTGATAGGGAGAGGAGTTGGAGGAATCAATCTCAGATTCCTGCTCTAGGTCTTGCTTGCAAGACCTTGGTGTTCTTCTTCACCTCCTTGACCTATAGGCCCCTTCACAAATTTAGGTGCCCCTGGTTCTCCTGGCCAACCCCACTTCCATCACCATGCAAACAACCAAGCCAATCTTGGTGCTCTCTCTGCTATTCTCTCCTTATCCCTTAATCTCCCTAAAGACTAACAACACCTCAACTCTCCATTAGTCCTTGCAAGGGTATAGAGATGTCTTCAATAGTTTCCCAACCATTCTCCTAAGGTTCCTGGAGGTTCACAACACTTCACTTTTTCATCGCTTTCACAAAACCTCATCTAGGGTTAAAAAGTCTACTAGCCCTTGAGCCCTAATTAGGTCTCCTAACCCGAGAAAAGAGGAAACCACTCCAAAAACCCCCAAATGACCTAGGATCTTTTCTTGGGGTTTGTGTTTCCCATTCCCACACCTTGTAGATTTTCATGGGTTTGGAGCTTGCACTGTCCGTACACTGCCCTTACTCAAAAATGGCCAAAAACTAGGGTTTATAAGCCTTTTCCAGGCTGCTTCCAAACTGTCAGAGTTTTCTCACACCAAATGGGTTGATGGAGCCTCCTCCTGACCACCAGGCCTTGCCAAGACTCTTAGCTAAATTCTTCGAAAGGAAATTTTTCAAAACCTTAGCATCCCTGCAAGTTAGGTGCCTTGCACTCCTTGTCTTCCCTAGCTAGACTCTGCTTGGCTCGCCTAGGGCAAGACTTTGCTAGTAGCTCCTACACACACACAAGCCCTAAAACCTACCATATTTACACTCATGGAGCCTAGTCACTATTCCCAAAGGGTCGTACAATTTGTATAGTGGGAAAGTGGTCTAGCACTCCATTTTCTCAAGACTGCCTGGTTCAGGCCAGAAAAAGAAAGAAATCAACTATTTACAAACAAATGATGAAAATGAATCACAAAGGAAAATAGATGACACACAAAGAATGTATTCTATCAACACTACATTCTACTTCCAGAATAGTAGTTATTTCAATCCATTTAAAGCTCTGTTATGAAGCAAAAATCAGAAATAACCTTTAAAAACACTGTTTTATTTCAACTCACAAAACGTTTTCATAATACCAATCCTTCTAACCCTGTTTATAGGTCAAGGCTCACCTTAAATAAGGATTCTCAATTAGTTATCTTCTTTGGTCAAACTTCTTCATGGCCTAATGGCCAATGTTACCAAAATCCACTATGTTTTCTAACTTTTGACAAGGTTATTAACCTAAACAAGAATGAGCTTCAAAACCCATCCATTCTTTCCACTTCTAATTCCACTGATCACAACAGATCAACACTTATTAATAATCCTCCAATGCTAACTAAATGGTCAACATGACCTTAAAACATTAAAACCAAAAAATTTCTTCCTAGGCTCACAAATTTGCCTAGTGTTACCTCATGCTTCCTAGGTGCTCCTGCACCATTCTCCCCCTCTCTGCCCAAACACTAAGGAATGGAAGGAGAGACCAATGACAAGTCAATACCAAACTTCTTGAACTAATCTTCTTGTACCCATGTGGCTTCTGATTCATGCTTGTTCTTCCACTTGATAAGGTGCTCCATGTACACGTTATGTCTTGTAGCCTTCTTCACTCTTGACTCCAAGATCTTCTCTGCCTAAGGCTTGTCTTGATTAGATAAGGATACATTGCTGATGTCCTTGAAGATCTCCTTACTGTTCTGATCCACATCATTGACTGCCCCTTATATTTGATCAAATCAGTTACATTGAACACTGGAGAGATCCCTAGATCGGCAGGTAACTCCACCTTGTATGCATTCTTACCATACTTGGCTAATATCTTGCATGGTACTAATCTTTTCATTTGCAACTTGGTTGACATTCCATTCTACAACCTTGACTTGTTAAGGTGGACCATGACATAGTCTCCTACTACAAATTGCACATCCTTCCTTGTCAAATCTACCTTCTCCTTCAACTTTTGTGTAGCCTCGGTGACTTTCTTCTTCACCTACTCCTGAATCTCTTTCATGGTCTAACTGAAATCCTCTGCATGTCCACTTCTTTGTTCCATAGCTCCAAGATCTCTGAGCTCACATATGCCTCTTGGGTGCATCCCATACACAACTTCAAAAGGACTCTTCCCTATGGTTTGGTTCACACTATCATTGTAAGCATACTCAGCTTGTGCGATAACCATATCCCATGTCTGTCCATACTCCTTAGTCAGGCACCTTAGAAGGTTACCTAGCACCCTGTTAACCACCTCTGTTTGACCATCGGTCTGAGGATGGTAAGCTGATCCAAATGATAGGTTGGTACCCAATCTACTCCATAGAGTCTTTCAAAAATGACTCATTAACTTCACATCCCTGTCTGAAACAATACTTAAAGGTAGTCCATGGATCCTTACAACTTCCTTGAAGAAGAGATGAGCTATGTAGCTTGCATCATGAGTAGTTTTGCAGGGAATAAATTGACTCATTTTGCTAAATCTGTCCACTACTACATAGACACTGTCAAAACCAGTCTTGGTCTTAGGAAGGCCTACCACAAAATCCATGCTTACACACTCCCATGGTCTGTTAGGAATGGGTAGGGGTTGATATAGACCAGAATTACTAGCTCCTCCCTTAGCTTTCATACACACAACACATTGTTCCACATACCTTCTAACATCTCTTGCCAACTTAGGCCAGTAATAGAATCTTTGCACTAGTTCTAAAGTCTTGTTGATGCCAAAATGTCTACTAAGACTACCATTATGCTTTTCCTAAATCAAATTTTCCCTCATTGACCCTCTTGGAACACATAACTAATTTCCTTTAAACAATAACCCACTTTACAATGTATACTCTGAGTATTGGCTATGGAAATGGTTCTCAAAGTTAGAACATACCTTATAGACCTCTGAAAAGTCTTCATCTTTCCCATAGAAATCCTTGAAACTCTCTATGCCAATGCTCTTGAGCTGTATCTCTTGCATTGTCAACAACCTTCTACTTAGTGCATCTGCCACCTTGTTCAACTTTCCCTTCTTGTGCTTGATGGTAAAAGTAAAAACTTGGATGTATTCCATCCATTTCAAGTGCCTATTACTCAACTTCTCTTGAGTGTTGGTATAGCTAAGTGCTTGATTGTCAGTAAAAACTACAAACTCCTTGGGTAGAAGGTAATACCTCCACTTCCTAAGTGACTGAACCAAAGCATAAAGTTCTAAGTCATAGGTTGAATACTTCTTCTTTGCTTCATTGCGATTCTCACTAAAGAAGGCTATAGGCTTGCCCTCTTGACTTAGCAGTCCTCCTACTACCACTCCACTTGCATCACATTCAACAGTGAACAATTTGTGAAAGCTAGGTAACAAGAGAATAGGTTGAGTTGCCACTTCTTGTTTCAATTTCTCAAACCCTTCTCAGCTTCTTGAGTCCACACAAACTTAGCTTTTAAACCACCCTTGATTGTATCTAGGACTGGTGCACATATACCACTAAAGTTCCTTATGAATTTTCTATAAAATTGGGCTAATCCATGAAAAGCTTCTTACCTCTGTCCCTGTGGTTGGTGTAGGCCAATTTAGGATGGCTTCCACCTTGCTTGGATCCATCTTCAATGATCCTTGGGATACTACAAAACCCAAATATACAAGCTCTTGCTTGAATAACTCACACTTCTCTAGATTAATTTCCAACTTCTCCTCTTGCAATCTTCTAAGAACCATCTCCACATGCTTTAGGTTTTCTTCTGATGTCTTGTTGTATATGAGGATGTCATCAAGATACACTACCACAAATATCCCTGTAAAATCTTTAAGCACTTCATTCATGAGCCTCATTAATGTGCTAGGGGCATTAGAGAGGCCAAATGGCATAACTCTCCACTCATACAACCCATCATTTGTCTTAAAAGTTGTCTTCCACTCATCTCCATCCTTGATTCTGATCTGATGGTATCCGCTCTTGAGATCCAACTTAGTGAAGTACTGAGCTCCTCCAAGACAATCCATCAAGTCCTCCATTCTAGGAATGGGAAACCTATACCTGATTGTGATTCTATTTATTGCTCTAGAATCAATGCATAATCTCCACTTGCCTCTTTTCTTGGTTGCTAAGACCACTGGTACTGCACATGGGCTGATGCTCTTTTGAATCAATCCTTGAACCAACAACTCTTGCGCTTGCCTAGCTACCTCTAGATTCTGACTTGGTGTAAGCTTATAAGTTGCTTTGTTAGGAAATGAGGCTCTAGGTATGAAGTCAATTTGATGACTTATGGCTCTCTTTGGGGGTAAAGTTGCAGGTGTCCCATCACTAACTATGCTCTTATACCTTTCAAGTAACTTTTGGACTACTTTTGGTAGGACTGTTTTCTCAGTCTTATCTTCCTCTTTGGATTGCATCATGATCACATACCCTTCACCCCCTTGATGTAGGTTGTTAAGGAACTCCTTCCCACTACTCAACATGACACTTTGTGTCTCTTACTGTCCCTCTTCTTCTTCTGACAGTGACTGCAACTTAAAAGTATTCCCATCCTTCTTGAATGAGATGGTGTTCTCCTTCCCATCATATATGGCAGCTTTGTCATATTGCCATCATCTGCCCAATAGTAGATGGCAAGCATCCATGGGTAACACATGACAAACTAACTTGTCCTTGTACCCTCCAATGGAAAACTCCACCATTACTTGCTCATTCACTAAAACACTTTGCCCTTTGTTTAGCCATGTGACCTTGTAGGGGTTAGTGTGGGGTACCTTCTCCAATTTTAGTTTCATTACTGCCTCCTCTGAGATAATATTGTCTGTTGAACCTAAATCTACTATGGCCTTGCATACTTTACCAAGTATCTTGCACCTTACTCTAAATAAAGCTCTTCTCTGTTTTGGTTTTTCCTTGACCAGTTGTCTGATCAAAACTCTACTAAACATCAGATTCTCCCCTACTTCTAATTCAATGTGACTGACCTTAGATGACTTAGGACTCATGTTGTCCTCTTGTGCATAAGCCACTCTCTTCTCATTGCTTGAAGAAGATGCTTTCTCTGGGCACCTATAAGCAGGATGTCCAACTTGACCACAATGGTAGCACTTCATGTTTGCAAAGTATGAATTGCTCCTACCTGCTCCTCTCCCTCTATTTGAACCTCCTTGAGGTCCTCTACCTTGGTTATATCCTCCTCTAGAAGATGTTTCTCCTCCATTCTTTGTGAGTTTAGACTCTCCTTGGTTTCTTTGGTCATTGCCTCTATCTTGGTAGCCACCTCGCTGTCCTCTTTGGTCTCTTTGATCTCTGCCTTTGCCTCTGCCCTTAGAAGCCTAGTCTTGCTTCCTCTTGTTTCTTTCCTCAATCTTGATAGCCAATTGGTAACATTGATGTACTATCTTAGGACTTAAAAGAGCCATCTCCTCTTGAATGTTCCACTTCAAGCCGTTAAGATATCTAGCCACCTTGAGACTCTCATCCTCTGTCACATTAGACCTCATACAAAGTTTTTGAAACTCCTCTGTGTAGGTATTCACATCTTGGTCTTTCTTCCTTAGGCTTTGTCTCTTCTTGTGTAACTAAATCTCATAATCATCTGGCATGTATGGTTCTTTTACATTGGCAACCATTCCTTTCCAAGTTGAAATAGGTTGCTTGCCTTCCTTTTCCCTCTCTATCTGAATGAATTTCCACCATGTCAAGGCAGAACCTCTTAGTCTTGATTTGGCCACCTTTACCTTCTGTGCTTTAGTAACTCCATCACATTCAAAATGGTTTTCCATTCCCTCTATCCAGTCCATGACTAGATCAACTTCCATTTTTCCACTAAACAGTGGTATGCCTTCAAGTGCATTTCCACTCAAAGCCTTCAATGCCTTCAAGAAAGGCTCTTCTTTCAAAATAGGGTTAGGTTCAGGGATCTTGTCTTCCTTTGCAACCTCTTCTTTCTTTGGTACCCTTCCTTCTACCTGCAGAACATTAAGTGCTTGCTCAAGTTGTTCTATCCTTTCCCTCAGTAACCTATTGTCTTCCTCCTGCCCTTCAACCATCTTGGCCAATTGTGCATTTGTCACCATGATGGTAGAATCACTAGACTCAACCTCTGACATATATTATTCTATCCCAAATCTTTTACTCGCTCTGATACCAATATGATAGGGAGAGGGATTGGAGGAATCAATCTCAGATTCCTGCTCTAAGTCTTGCTTGCAAGACCTTCTTGGTGTTCTTCTTCACCTCCTTGACCTATAGGCCCCTTCACAAATTTAGGTGCCCCTGGTTCTCCTGGCCAACCCCACTTCCATCACCATGCAAACAAAGAAGCCAATCTTGGTGCTCTCTTTGCTATTCTCTCATTAGCCCTTAATCTCCCTAAAGACTAACAACACCTCAACTCTTCATTAGTCCTTGCAGGGGTATAGAGATGTCTTCAATAGTTTCCCAACCATTCTCCTAAGGTTCCTAGAGGTTCACAACACTTCACTTTTTCATCACTTTCACAAAACCTCATCTAGGGTTAAAAAGGCTACTAGCCCTTGAGCCCCAATTAGGTCTCCTAACCTAAGAAAAGAGGAAACCACTCCAAAAACCCCCAAATGACCTAGGATATTTTCTTGGGGTTTGTGTTTTCCATGCCCACACCTTGTATATTTTCAAGGGTTTGGAGCCTGTACTGTCCGTACACTACCCTTCCTCAAAAATGGCCAAAAACTAGGGTTTATAAGTCTTTTCCAGGCTACTTCCAAACTATCAGAGTTTTCTCACACCAAATGGGTTGATGGAGCCTCCTCCTGACCACCAGGCCTTGCCAAGACTCTCAACTGAATTCTCCAAAAGAAAATTTTTCAAAACCTTAGCATCCCTGCAAGTTAGGTGCCTTGCACTCCTTGTCTTCCCTAGCCAGACTCTGCCTGGCTCACCTAGGGCAAGACTTTGCTAGCAGCTCCTACACACACACAAGCCCTAAAACCTACCATATTTACACTCATGGAGCCTAGTCACTATTCCCAAAGGGCCGTACAATTTGTACGGTGGGAAAGTTGTCTAGCACTCCATTTTCTCAAGACTGCCTGGTTCAGGCCAGAAAAAGAAAGAAATCAACTATTTACAAACAAATGATGAAAATGAATCACAAAGGAAAATAGATGGCACACAGAGCTTGTATTCTATCAACACTACATTCTACTTCCAGAAAAATAGTTATTTCAATCCATTTAAAGCTTTGTTATGAAGCAAAAGTCAGAAATAACCTTTAAAAACACTGTTTTATTTCAACTCACAAAATGTTTTCATAATACCAATCCTTCTAACCCTGTTTACAGGTCGAGGCTCACCTCAAATAAGGCTCCTCAATTAGTTATCTTCTTTGGTTGGACTTCTTCATGGCCTAATGGCCAACGTTACCAAAGTCCACTGTGTTTTCTAACTTTTGACAAGGTTAGCAACGTAAACAAGAATGAGCTTCAAAACACATCCATTCTTTCCACTTCTAATTCCACTGATCACAACAAATCAACACTTATTCATAATCCTCCAATGCTAACTAAATGGTCAACATGACCTTAAAACATTAAAACCACAAAATTTCTTGCTAGGCTCACAAATTTTCCTAGTGTTACCTCATGCTTCCTAGGTGCTCCTGCACTAGGTGGCATGGTTCCATATCTGGAAAAATTTCATGGGCCCGATTATGTGGCCACAGACTACTTTGAGAAGAACTGTAACAACAACGAAATCATTCTCTTTGGTAGGAAGGTGAAGCTAGATGAGAAAATTATAGGGGAGATTACAGGTATGTCCACCGATGGAGTGAAGTTTTATCATGACAAAAGGTTTTCTGATGAGGCGGTCATTAGATTTCCGAAGAAGGACAAGGAGAAATTGAAATTGGTTAAAATCTCTAACAACTATTTCAAAATTGACACTATCAAGGTGCTGTGGAGAAAGGTACTTTGTGTGATAATGGAGTATATCACTCTGGACGGGAGATTCACCAGAGTGTATGGGCACCATTTTGCTATTCTTAACCACTTCCGCCATAAGGTATGAATTTCTATGCCTCACTACCCATTGTGTTCGTTGACTAATAGCCTGGAAGACCATAGGAAAAATCCTAGGAGATACCCTATTCTTCATCCTGGTCTTATTAGGTTAATTTATGAACACTATCAAAGCATGCCGAATTTATCTAACCTTGTTTCCTCTATGGAGTTTGAGGACTATGATACTGATAGTGGGTGTTTGGAGATTCAACCTAACTAAGAGAGAATTGTTGAAACCCACCCATCCTCTGAGATGTCTGGTAAGAAAACCCAACCTAAAAAACCCCAGCTTGCTAAAGATAACCCTGAGACCTCCCCAGAATGCTCTGCCCCCTTAAAGAATCTTGTTCTTAAGGGATCCCCTGCCAACAAGTTGGTCTCCTATTTCATGGACTCCTTGGAAGACAAAGTTGAGAACCCTGAAGCTAGTCGAATTTTGTGCCCTCCCCTCCTGCTTCTTTTAGATTTGAAGGTACTAGATTTACTAGCACCCCCAACCTGGGTGAAGTTAATCTCATTTTAGACCGGGTTTAGTCTAGTGACATTCGGGTCTCTGCTAGAAATGACATCAGTGACATATTCAAGGTCTTGAAATGGGCCTACCATGAAATTAATGAGATCAATCAAAGAAATAGGGTTCTATATAGCAAATCAAAGGAGCTGGAGCTGAAACTGGTTGCTCTTAGTAATGAAGAAGGGAAACAAAATAAGAACAACACTAGTAAGATAGGTGGAGACAATGAGGAAAAATACAAGTCTCTGGAAGAGGAAATGGTTAAAATTAAAAATAACTTGAAAATTGTAGTGGAACAAAACCATAAAATGCTTAGGCACATTGCCATTATTATCAACGCTATGTCTGAAAACCTGGAAAAAACACAACAGGGTTCGCTGGTTGTTGACTTTGAAGCGAAAAAGGAAAGCAAGCTTGAGGATCAAGGCATTTCTAAAAGGACCCGGGCCAACCTCAAAAGGAAAGAGAATCCCACATAGATGGTTCAAATCCTTAAAAGGGGTGTTCAGGATATGAATGACCTGGAAGCTGAGAATGCTGATCTTTTAAAGACACAAATTTAGCTGCTACTGGTTTTTCAGCTGGCTTTTGGTTATGTGGCCTTTGCTGGCCTTTTTGATGGCTCTGGTCATTTATGATTGTTTTTTTACAGCCTTTATGTCTTTGCTATCTTTACTGACTTTCTCTTTATTATGTAAACTTTGTGGTTTCGGGTCCCTGTAAAACCCATTTTTTCCTCTTTCAAAAACATTGTAAATTGTCACCCTTGACATTTCACACTATGTTGACACCCTATTTTGCATATAAAATTAATTTTTGAAATAATAACTCTATAGTTGTGTATGCCTCCTCTTGTTGTCATCCTTCCACTTAACCCATACTCTTAAGAAAAATAAATAAAAAATGGTCTTACAAAAATACATTGCACAAGATGTTTTGAATGGGTTATTTATGGAAAAGACAAACTTACCTAGCGGTATGTAATCAATAGATCCTTGCAAATTAGAGATGCTAAAACCGCGACTCATGTCATCGTAGTTGAGGATTCTGGAAATCTCAAAATTGACAATCCTAGGCTCAAAGTCTATGCCCAGTAAGATATTGAACGACTTTAAATTGTAGTGTAAAATTGGGTGCGAGCATTCATGGTGAAGGTACTTCAATCCCTGAGCCATTGGTGCAGGAGCACCTGCCAAAGTGCCTAAGTGCAAGCATATTTTGAAGTCTTGTTTTAAAAATATATTTTTTTGTGTCATGTAAGGTCTTGGGGACCATCTCTATGGTGGTTGAGGACCTTTTTGGTTCCTAGTTTAGAAGTTAAATAAGTTTGGAGTCCTTTTGTGGTTGATTCCTAAGCTTTTGTCAAAAATTGGAAAACACACTGTGTTTTAAAACATCATGCTTTTGGCCATTCTTAGGCTTCGAGAAGGAAACCTAACCATTTCCAATGATTGTAAAAGAAATCTCTTGACTTTTGTAGAGGGTTGGAAGTTTTGGAAGTTAGTAGTTTTTATGAGAACAAGCAAGAAACAGTGATTTTTGTGTTGAAAAATCTAGTTTTCTGTTCTTGATTGTGTGACAACAATCTTGATGGATTGAGCAAAATTTTTGTTTGTTAGTTAGCATGTAAAGAAACCTTTTGAATCATTTCTTATGGCATTTGAGATAATTTTTCCATCGCTTTCCTCCATTTTGTAAATACTGTGTTTTCCTGTTTGTTGTTTTGACTGGTAAAATCCAAAAAAATGGAGTTTTAGCTTGTTTTCTGTCCGTACCAAGAAGTATGGAAGGAGTGGAAACAAAGATAGACTCCATACTTGTACATAATGTAAATAAAGGAGTCTTTGTGAGTTCTGGAACCATGGCCAAAGTCTTACCCTAGGAAAGTTGCTGATACCCGGCTTGGGAAGACAGTAAATGGAAAATCCCTAACGTGGCAGGGGTGGCAAATCTTTAACATTATAGGGTGTATACTGGTTGCAGGAGGTCCCAAGAAGGTTGGCAGGAAGGGTGCAGTCTTTGTCAGATCAAATGGAGGCAGGAAAAAGAAAAACAAACCAAGGAAAGGTCTAAAGAAACCCTAGTTTCCTACCAAGACTGGATTGTACCTCTGTACAAATAGGAAAGATCCCAAATCCCAAAAATCTGTCAGAGCTTGGAATTTGGGCAAGGGTGTCAGAAGAGTTTTTGGTACTATCTCATAAAGGGAAGGAGTTCTAACTTGTGCATTTGTGCAAGGAGGCCTAAAAGGGGCTCAAAGCTCGTAGCCCTGCCCAAACCCTAGACCAAGGTTTTATGAAAGTGATAGAGGGAAGAAGATCTATGTTTGGACATGAACCTTTCCTAGACCATTTTGAAGTCAAGGAAACATATGCACACCCCTACAAGAAAGTTAGGAGGAGTTAGAGGTTGTCTAGTCTTTAAAAGGTTTAAGGGCTAGATGGAGTATGTGAGGAAAAGCACCAAGAACTGATTGGTAGCAGCAAACTGAAATTGATAGCAGGGTTGGCAAGGGACCAGGGGTGCCTAATAACCTTTAGGACCTATAGGTTGAGTGGTGGAGAGAAACACCAAGGGGTTATCTATTGGAGACCCAGAGCATTGAGCCAGAGATTGACTCAATCCAACCCTGTACCTATCAGATTTGTATCAGAGCAGTGAAAGATTTGGGAAAGCAGCTTATATGTCAGAAGTTGAGTGTAGTGAAACTCCCGCCATGGTGACAAATGTACAATTAGCCAAGAGGGTTGAAGAATAGGAAGAGGACAACAAGTCCTTAAAAGATAGAATAGAGCAACTTGAGAAAGCATTGAACGATGCAAGATTGGAAGGAAAGGTGCCAAAGGAGGAAGAGGTTGTAGAGGAGGAAAAGTCCCTGAACTTGACCCTATTTTGGAGGAGGAGCCTTTCTTGAAGGCATTGAAAGCCCTGAGTGGAAAAGGACTTGAGGGTATACCACTGTTCAGTGGAAAAATGCATCTTGATTTGGTCATGGATTGGATAGATGGAATGGAGAACCACTTTGAGTGTGATGGAATCACAGAAGCACAAAAGGTGAAGGTGGAAAAGTCAAGGTTGAGAGGATTAGCCTTGACATGGTGGAAATTTGTCCAGACTGAAAGGGAGAAAGAAGGCAAGCAGCCCATATCAACCTGGAAAGGAATGGTTGCTAAGGTAAAGGAGGAAGCATATATGCCAGATGATTATGAGATCCAACTTCACAAGAAGAGACAGAGTCTAAGGCAGAAAGACCTAGATGTCAACACCTATACTGAAGAGTTTCAGAAGCTTTGCTTGAGATCAAATGTGACAGAAGATGAGAGCCTGAAAGTGGCTAGGTACCTTAATGGCTTGAAGTGGAACATTCAGGAAGAGATGGCTTTACTCAGTCCCAAGATAGTCCATCAATGTTATCAGCTGGCTATAAAGATTGAAGAGAGGAATAAAAGGAAGCATGATCAGTCCTCTAAGGGTAGAGGCAAAGGCAGAGATCAAAGAGGATAGCATGGAGGTTACCAAGGTAGAGGTAATGATCAAAGGAACCATGGAGAATCTAAGCTCACTGAGCATGGAGGTGAAACATCATCAAGAGGAGGATTTAATAGAGGAAGATGACCTCAAGGAGGTTCAAACAGAGGAAGAGGAGTAGGCAGAAGTAACTCTTACTTTGCCACCATGAAATGTTATCACTGCAATCAGCTAGGTCATCTAGCTTATAGATGCCCAGAGAAAGCTTCTTCTTCAAGCAATGAAAAGAGAGTAGCCTATGCACAAGAGGACACCATGAGTGTCAAATCACCTGAGATCAGTCATATAGAATCATAAGTAGGAGAAAATCTGATGTTTAATAGAGTGCTGATCAGACAACCGGTCAAGGAAGAACCCAAGCAAAGGAGAGCTTTGTTTAGAGAAAGGTGCAAGATATTTGGAAAGGTATGTAAGGTCATTGTAGATTTTGGTTCTACAGATAATATAATCTTAGAGGAGGCAGTAACAAAGTTAAAATTGCAGAAGGTACCTCATACCAATCCCTACAAGGTCACATGGCTAAATAAAGGGCAGAGTGTTCTAGTGAATGAGCAGGTAACAGTGGAATTTTCAATTGGAGGATATAAAGACAAGTTGGTTTGTGATGTACTACCCATGGATGCATGCCATCTTCTCCTTGGCAGGCCATGGCAATATGACAGAGGTGCTATATATCATGGAAAGGAGAACACCATTGAATTCAAGAAGGATGGAAGAACCTTCAAGCTGCAGTCATTGACTGAGGAAGATGAGGGGCAGTCCAAGGTACCAAACATCATGTTGAGCAGTGGTAAAGAAATTATCAGCAATCTACATCAAGGAGGTGAAGGTTATGTGGTTTTAATGCAGTCCAAAGAGGAAGAAAAGGCTGAAAGGATAGTCTTACCAGAAGCAGTCCAAAAGTTACTTGATAAATACAAGAGCATAATGAGTGATGGAACACTTGCAACTCTACCACCAAAGAGAGCAATAAGTCATCAAATTGACTTCATACCTAGAGCCTCATTGCCTAACAAAGTAGCATACAAGCTCACACCAGATCAAAATCTTGAAGTGGCTAGACAAGTGAAGGAGTTGTTGGATCAAGGCTTGATTCAAAAGAGTATTAGTCCATGTGCAGTCCTAGTGGTTTTGGCAACAAAAAAAGGTGGTAAGTGGAGATTATGTACTGATTCTAGAGCAATTAATAGAATCACAATTAGGTATAGGTTTCCTATTCCTAGAATTGAAGACTTGATGGATTGTCTTGGAGGTGCAAAATTCTTCACCAAGTTAGATCTTAAGAGTGGGTATCATCAAATCATAATCAAGGAGGGTGATGAATGGAAGACAACTTTTAAAACAAATGATGGTTTGTATGAGTGGAAAGTGATGCCATTTGGCCTCTCAAATGCCCCTAGCATGTTCATGAGACTAATGAATGAAGTGCTTAAGGATTTCATAGGAATCTTTGTAGTAGTCTACCTTGATGATATACTAATTTTCCGTAATACAGTAGAAGAACATTTGAAGCATGTGGAGATGGTTCTTAAAAGGCTACAAGAAGAATAGTTGGCAATCAACCTTGAGAAGTGTGAGTTCTTCAAACAAGAACTTGTGTATCTAGGATTTTTGGTATCCCAAGGAACGTTGAAGATGGACCCAAGCAAGGTGGAAGCCATCCTAAATTGGCCTACACCAACCACATCAATGGAGGTAAGGAGCTTTGATGGTTTAGCTCAGTTTTATAGGAAATTCATCAGGAATTTTAGTGGTATATGTGCACCAGTTCTAGATACTATTAAAGGTGGTCTAAAAACAAAGTTTAAATGGACTCAAGAGGCTGATAAAGGATTTGAAAAGCTGAAACAAGAAGTGGCAACTCAACCAATTTTGTTATTGCCTAGTTTTGATAAGTTGTTCACAGTTGAGTGTGATGCAAGTGGAGTAGCAGTAGGAGGAGTACTTAGTCAAGAAGGTAGGCCTGTAGCCTTCTTTAGTGAAAATTTCAATGAAGCCAAGCAAAAATATTCCACCTATGATCTAGAGTTATATGCTTTAGTGCAGTCCCTTAGGAAGTGGAGGCATTATTTGTTACCCAAAGAGTTTGTGGTTTTCACAGATAACCAGGCACTCAGTTACATCAACACCCAAGAGAAGTTGAGTAATAGACACTTGAAATGGATGGAATACATCCAAGCTTTCACTTTTACCATCAAGCATAAGAAGGGACAAATGAATAAGGTGGCAGATGCATTAAGCAGGAGAATGTTGACAGTGCAGGAAATACAGCTGAAGAGCATTGGATTAGAGAGTTTTAAAGACCTCTATGGTGATGATGAAGACTTTTCAGAAGCCTACAAGGTATGCTCTAATTTTGAGAATCATTTTCATAGTTAGTATGCTGAGTATACATTGCAAAATGGACTGTTATTTAAGGGCAATCTGTTGTGTCCCAAGAGGATCAATGAGGGAAAATCTGATCCAAGAGAAACATAATGGCAGTCTTAGTGGGCATTTTGGAATAAATAAAACTCTAGAGCTGGTACAAAGGTTTTATTACTGGCCTAAGTTGGCAAGAGATGTCAGGAAATATGTGGAGTAGTGTGTAGTTTGCATGAAAGCCAAAGGGGGAGCCAGCAATGCAGGTTTGTATCAACCTTTTCCCATTCCCAATAGACCATGGGAGTATGTTAGTATGGATTTTGTGGTAGGACTCCCCAAGACTAAGGTAGGGTTTGACGGTATTTATGTAGTTGTGGAAAGATTTAGCAAGATGAGTCACTTTATCCCTTGCAAGACTACACATGATGCAAGCTACATAGCTCATCTCTTTTTCAGGGAAGTTGTAAGAATCCATGGATTGCCATTGAGCATTGTATCAGACAGGGATGTGAAATTCATGAGCCATTTTTGGAAGACTTTATGGAGCAGATTGGGAACAAATCTGTCATTTGGATCAGCTTACCATCCTCAGACCGATGGTCAAACAGAGGTGGTTAACAGAGTGCTAGGTAATCTTTTGAGGTGCTTGACAAAGGAATATGGATAGACATGGGATGTGGTGATTTCTCAAGCTGAGTATGCTTATAATGACAGTGTAAACAGAACTACAGGGAAAAGTCCATTTGAAGTGGTGTATGGGATGCACCCAAGAGGAATTTGTGAGCTTAGAGACCTTGGATTTCAGGAGAATAGAAGTGGGCATGCAGAAGACTTCACTCAGACCATGAAGGAGATTCATGAGCAGGTTAAGAAGACTATCACAGCAGCAACACATAAATTGAAAGATAAAGTTGATGTGTTAAGAAGAGATGTGCAATTTGAAGTAGGGGACTATGTTATGGTTCATCTTAACAAATCAAGGTTGCAGAAGGGAATGTCAACCAAAATGTAGATGAAAAGAGTAGGACCATGCAAGGTGTTAGCCAAGTATGGGAAGAATGCATACAAGGTAGAACTACCATCAAATTTGGGTATATACCCTGTATTCAATGTTGCTGATTTGATCAGGTACAAGGGGACAGTCAGTGATGAAGTTCAGAACAGTTAGGAAATCTTTAAGGATATCAGTAATATACCCCTTCCTAATCAAGAGAAGCCTCAGGCAGAGAAGGTCTTGGAGTCCAGGGTGAAGAAAGCTACAAGACACAAGGTTTACAAGGAGCACCTTGCCAAGTGGAGGAACAAACATGAATTAGAGGCTACCTGGGTTGAGGAAGCTGACTTTAAGAAGCTAGGCATTGATCTATCACTGATATCACCCCAAGTTCCTTGATCTTTGTGCTGAGAGGGGGAGAATGGTGCAGGAGCACCTGCCAAAGTGCCTAAGTGCAAGCATATTTTGAAGTCTTGTTTTAAAAATCAATTTTGTTGTGTTGTGTAAGGTCTTGGGGACCATCTTTATGGTGGTTGAAGACATTTTTGGTTCCTAGGTTAGAAGTTAAATAAGTTTGGAGTCCTTTTGTGGTTGATTCCTAAGCTTTTGTCAAAAATTGGAAAACACACTATGTTTTACAACATCATGCTTTTGGTCGTTCTTAGGCTTGGAGAAGGAAACCTAACCATTTCCAATGATTGTAAAATAAATCTCTCGACTTCTGTAGAGGGTTGGAAGTTTTGGAAGTTAGTAGTTTTTATGAGAACAAGCAAGAAACAATGATTTTGTGTTGAAAAATCTGGTTTTCTGTTCTTGATTGTGTGACAACAATGTTGATGGATTGAGCAAGATTTTTGTTTGTTAGTTAGCATGTAAAGAAACCTTTTGAAGCATTTCTTGTGGCATTTGAGATAATTTTTCCATCACTTTCTTCCATTTTGTAAATACTGTGTTTTTCCTGTTTGCTATTTTGACTGGTAAAATCCAGAAAAATGGAGTTTTAGCTTGTTTTCTGTCCGTACCAAGAAGTATGGAAGCAATGGAAACAAAGATAGACTCCATCCTTGTACACAATGTAAATAAAGGAGTCTTTGTGAGTTCTGAAACCATGGACAAAGTCTTACCCTAGGCGAGTTGCTGATACCCGGCTTGGGAAGACAGTAAATGGCAAAGCCCTAATGTGGCAGGGGTGGCAAATCTTTAACATTATAGGGTGTATACTGGTTGCAGGAGGTCCCAAGAAGGTTGGAAGGAAGGGTGCAGTCTTTGTCAGATCAAATGGAGGCAGGAAAAAGCAAAACAAACCAAGGAAAGGTCTAAAGAAACCCTAGTTTCCTACCAAGACAGGATTGTACCTCTATACAGACAGGAAAGATCCCAAATCCCAAAAATCTGTCAGAGCTTGGAATTTGGGCCAAGGTGTCAAAAGAGTGTTTGGTACTATCTCATAAAGGGAAGGAGTTCTAACATGTTCATTTGTGCAAAGAGGCCTAAAAGGGGCTCAAAGCTTGTAGCCCTGCCCAAACCCTAGACCAAGGTTTTATGAAAGCGATAGAGGAAAGAAGATTTGTGTTTGGATAGGAACCTTTCCTAGACCGTTTTGAAGTCAAGGAAACATATGCACACCCCTGCAAGCAAGTTAGGAGGAGTTAGAGGTTGTCTAGTCTTTAAAAGGATTAAGGGATAGATGGAGTATGTGAGGAAAAGCACCAAGAACTGATTGGTAGCAGCAAATTGAAATTGATAGCAGGGTTGGCAAGGGACCAGGGGTGCCTAATAACCTTTAGGACCTATAGGTTGAGTGGTGGAGAGAAACACCAAGGGGTTATCTATTGGAGACCCAGAGCATTGAGCCAGAGACTGACTCAATCCAACCCTGTACCTATCAGCCATGCCACATGAGATTCTCAAGCACATGCTCCAGGTGAGTGTCTTTTCTTCAATATGGAAGCCAAGTTGTGATTGGGCATCATCTCCCTAACCAAAGCCATGGTCTTTGAACCACAATAGTAGCCCAAAAAGCAAACCAAGTTACGGTATCTTGTCACAACCAGTGCTCGAATTTTTGCAACCACTATGACACTGTCAACCATTTTTTATGTGAATCTCTTGACAATTTCACACTATGTTGACATTCTATTTTGAAAATATTTCTTATGTCATTAGTCATATAGATATCTTATATATTAAAAAATAATATAAACTTAAAAAACAATGATAACTATTAGTAATGATTGGAAAATCTTAAATTTACTATTACAATTCAAATAAGTTTCTAAATTCATATTAAAAAACCACAATCTTGTTAAAAATAGTTTAAAAATTAAAAAACAATCATGTTCTATCTTTGAAAAGATTCTAAATGAATTTGTATTTCTATAACAAATATTATTAAATCATATATATTAATATTATAAATTAAAGTATTATATTATATTTACTTATAATAATTATTTACAGTTTACTAATAATTTAAAGTCAATCTAGACAGTCTAATAAATTTTGAAATAAAATTTGAAGTTGTAACGTATAGTTTAAAATTGTAAAATCCATCAAATAGACCATCAGATTCCAGGCCTGAACCATTCGTAATGCTTGTACCGGATTTTTTTCACTATGCATGGAAACAACCTGAGCAAAGAAAGCAAAGACAAATGGTTAAAACATCACTTCTTCCCTCCATGATCGTATCTGACCCACTGCTTGACATAGCTTTTCTTCTCATTAAAACACAGTCATACCTACCAGTCTCTCACATTCTAACACTCAATTCGCTCCTTTGAATTTCTTTCGTTGATTGTTTGTGATGAAGGGAAGGGTAAACATGAGTATATTGTCATGGTGTGTACAGATTCCAGGCCCTGTAAAAGTGGATGGAAGGATTTGTCTTTCAAACTACGTTTCTTCCCCTTTCAGATAGCTCCATTTTGTCACTTATTCAAAATGAAATCTTTGATTTTGACAATTGCATACGGAAGATACAGATTCTGATTCTACTTAATAATGCCACAAATTCTAGAGAAGCCGGTGCGTGCGTAAGGTAATTATGGGACATGTGGCATAGACATGGCGTAGGATGATCATGGATTCTTTGAATATGGTTGTTAGGCATGTGGGTGGAGAATTTTATTTTATGTGTGATTGGAACTCGAGACCAACCACTTGTTCAATCTGAAAATTTCAGCCAACCTCTTGATTTCATTTGAATTATTAGGTAGGTGTTGGATGGAGAAATTTTGGATCTGTATGGATTTGGAGATCAGTTATTTTTTGAAATCAAGTGTTTAGTCAGACAAAATAATCCAATCAATCAAAATAATTGATGAGAGATAAGTTAGTATATTCTTTTATTATATCATATTCAAATCCCTAAATACCTAAAATAAAGAATGAAACTAAATAATATAAGCTCAGCTGTCTAGAGAAGAAATATACTGGCTAGTGTCTCCATCTCATTTGGAGTTTGCAGAAAATTGCATCTAACATATAATTGTATATTCTTATTAATGAGAATAATAATCTCATATAATTAAGTATTATTTTCCTTATTAATGGAATAATATTATTGTATAATTAAGTATTATTTTATTTAGTTTTATTTTATATTAAGAGATTGTCATGTTGGGGCTTTGCACAAATAACTGGAGCAGTGTCAATTTCACTCGCACAATTTGAAGAGTTAATTTTGAAGGAAAGGAGTCATTTGACTTCAAATCCACCCAAGCCACTCCCATGAGTAAATTTTGGTGCTCAGACAATTTAATGTGAGATTTTGAGCTTGAGGGGTCGGCCAACATTTAAGAAACTAGTTTTTGGTGCTCAAGGATGGCCCCAAAAAACTTTGATTTTTGGAGGGAGTTTTGAGGAGCTGGTGGTGTGAGGAGAAAAATGAGAGAGATTTGCGATAAGAAAGAAGAGAGAATGTATTGTATGTAGGGAGAACATATATAGGGGAGATGGTCTAGTAATGTTTATGTATCATTTAATTAATTTTTTTCAATAGTTAATACATGAAAATTAAAAGTCCACTAAAGTATTTCACATGCATTAATACATGTTCACTTGTTCATGTGTACTTTATTATGTTAGTGCAATTGCAATATAGAGGAGAGGGCTCAGTAGCCACCCACTCTAATTTCGTGCACCCTAAACTCCTAAATGATACATTAGATTTTCATGATTTTTTTTGGGTTTCTTCATATGTGACATAGAGCTTAAAGTTATTATTTTATCTTTTAGAAGTTATGATGATTGCATCATGAATCGTTAAAGAGTATTTTTATAATTTTATTTTTGTCACTATATATATATATATGCATAATTAGGAATATTAATTAGAGGAGTTGTGAAACCTTTTTGGTGGTCATAATGTAGATTATTGAGGCATCTATGTGTGAATATTAGTCAACACTCCAAATGACCACTTTTGGACCTTTGTGCATATAATAACTTATCCCAGAATTATTGTAACTACCTAGAAGCTGAAACAATAGCTTTATGATTTTAAGCATATACGAAGGAATCTATTTTTTTTGTAAAAAATTGATATACCATTTTGAAGCTTAGGGTACATGAAGTCAGGGTTGAGGGTTACCACGCCCTCTCCCCTAGATAATATCATCTAATAGCATTTTAGATGATATTATATTTTAGGTCCAAAATAGACATGAGAAGGAGTGAGTGTGAATGCAACATAATGTGATATGTCATTTGAGAGAAATTTTTTATTTTGTATGCCACAAAGCCCAATATGGAGTAGTTGAAATATCTTTTATAGGGGTGCGGATAAAAAGAGAGAGATGTGAGCAATTGAGTCTAAGTAGAAGTTTGAGATAAAAGGTCTAAATTTTAGAATAATACATTGGTGTGTATAAGGAAATGAAGGTTTAAGAAGTTAATGGAGAGGGATAAGATTATGTGTTAGTGGAGTCATGTATCAGAACAAAAGAAATAGGTAGAAGTATTTGTTATGGTTTGTTACCTAATAAACAGGTATCCTTCGTTCACTCTTATTGATAAGAGACCTATGGAGGTGTAATGTTCCTAACACAAACTTTAACATTAAGACTTCTTTGTAGATTTAATTCAATAAACCACATCACATGAAGACACATATCACCTGGATATAATTAGTAAACTTCAAAATTTTATCCATATATATGTTAATATCAAATACAATTCACTAATACTGATCCGAAATGATATACAATGCTACCATAGATCAACAAAAATACTAATAACTTCCTTACAGATTCCTTGAAGCTCAAATGTTATCCCTAAATGAGAATATCCTTATGAACTAAAGGGATTTTGTCCTTTGATCCTAGTGATCACTAGGTTTTCTTCCAATCATCACAAACTTCTCTAGGTATTTTTCCATATAAGGAATTATAACACAAGTGTCTCAAAATATAAAAAAATGTTATAATGATCTAATACCTATTACAAGGATTGACTCGCTACATTTATATGCTAATAATTTCCCCTAAGGAATAGGTCAACTTTGAGCCAAAATGGTGCCAATTCCTAGAATTTGAATTTCAACATGCTACACTAGGTTGGCCTTGAGGCCAAAGTAGATTCTTTTCAAGGAGTTCTAAGTGCACCACCTTGTAGACCCATCCAAACACATCCTTGGCCCTTTCATTCTCCCTAATACTTCATTATTGGCACTACATGTTCAAGAGGTGGCCCACTCAATTCACCTAAGTGATTAGTCATTGAGAAGCTAACTCAATCATCTTCTAACGAAGGTACCTTTTGAAAACCTACTCCATTCTTCATGAGTTCTCGATATGATGTGCACATGCCTTTGTGGAATGTATGCTCCAATACACAACTTTAGATATGTTCTTGGCGAGAGATATAGCGCAATTTTTGAATCTTCCATGGCGTGAAAGGGGTGAAATTGGATAGTTTCTCATGGTGATCTTCTTTTAATGATACCTTTCCAGAGATTGATCACTTCCTTATGAAATTTAAGTAAAATTTATATGGTTCTCAGGTGATCTCACTTCTTTGGTCATAGGCTAGTTGGCTCTTTTTTGGTGGAATTCAGAACATTTCTCGTAAGCCACTCTACAACTATCTTTTCGCAAAAAGGGACCTAAAAAAGCCTCCCTTCTCGAAATTTCTTATCCTAAAGCAATGTAAATTTGGATGCTCTAGAATGTTAAATCCTTCCCAGGTAGCATCTACAATTGGAAAATTCTTCCAATGGACAAGATACTTAGTTATGTCATGGTTGGACTTATATTTTTTATTCTAGTATCAATCACAACTTTTGGAATAAGGATGAGTTTCTCTTCGTTATCTAGTGGTGGTGACTCAATGGTAGGATTTATATACAATCCCAAGGCTTTCTTTAGACATGACACATAAAATACGTTATGGATTTTGTTGTCTACAAGAAGTTCCACCTCATAAGTGACTTCTCCAACCCTCTGAGTAATCTTGTAGGGCCTATAGAAGTTAGGATTGAGCTTTTCTGCCCCTCCTCTCTTGAAAAAAGATTGTCTATATGCCTGCAACCTTATGAATACCATATCTCCTACCTCGAATGATCTCTCTATGCACCTCCTATCTACATACATATTTTTCTGATTTTGGACAACTTGCAGATGATCCTTGAGAGTTATCAAAATATTTTGACTTTGATTTACCAAATTTATTGTTGTTAGAAATCTTATGTCTATGATTACTAACTCTACAAAGGTTAATGCATCATATCCATAGAGTGCTATGAAAGGAGACATGCCAATGGACATGTGATGAGTTGTGTTCTAGTAATACTCCCCCAAGTGTAGCAATTTGATCCAAGTTTCTTGTTGACTAGTAGCATAAATCTTCAAGTATCCTTCTAGTCACTTGTTTACAATTTTAGTTTGTCCATCAGTTTATAGATGATATCTTATACTAGGAGTGAGCTTGGTGCGTATCATATGGAATAATTCCTTCCAAAATGTACTAAGGAATCAATTGTTTCTATCGTGCTGACAATGTTCTTAGGTAGCCCATGCAACCTGAAAACTTTTTTGAAGAATAATTATATAACTCCCATAGCTTTTTATACATTGGAGATGGAAAAGAAATGATCATATTTAGTCAATCTATTAGCTACTACATAAATCCAATATTTTCCTTGCACCTTGGATAATTTGGTAATGAAATCCATTGATCAAAATCCCAATAAATAAAGGTTGTAGCAATTAGATCAAAATCTCTTACTCTCCCTTGTTTTTATGACATGTGATGCATTCCTAGATATGAGTGGCAAAATCCTCTTGAGGCCCTTCCAAGAGAAAATTTCTATGATCTACTGGAAATTTTTGTAGAACCCAAGATTCCTTGTTGTAGGTGTATTACGATAGGCTTCCAATATCTTCTCTTTCACCTTGGATCCTAGAGCCAGGAAAAAGCTATTCTTGAATAGAATAAAACCTTTTGAAACCACATATTGGTCATTCTTCTCTTCACCAACCAAAATTCTAGTAGCAAAAGGATCCTTGGAATATTCCTCCATTATTGAATCCTTTCAGTCCATTGATGTAATAGACACATGACATAGAGTAGGTCTCCTAGAGAGTGCATCTGCCACAATATTCTTTTTCCCTTTGACATATTCAATGTCAAAATAATATAGCTTGAATTTTACTTTCCCATTTTTGTTTCCTATCATTTAAATTTTTTTGGTTGACGAAGAATTTCAAAATGTTGTGATATGATTTCACCACAAATATTCCATACACTAGGTATTGCCCAAAATTTTCCAAAGCATGCATTATTGCTAACATCTCTTTGTCATATATGGAATATCCTCTTTCATTGGAACTCAACTTCCTACTTTCAAATTCTATGGGCTGTCCCTTTTGAGAGAGAACGACTCCAATTCCCTCACTAAAAGCATCAAATTCTACAACAAATAGAAGTGAGAAACCAAGAATTGCAAGAACCGGACAAGAATTCATTACCTTTTTTAGCTTCTCAAAGGTCCTTTATCCTTCCTTTTTCCATTCAAAATATCTTTATTTGGTAATATTGGTGATAGGTACCGCATATTGAGAAAATCCTTTGACAAAACTTTGGTAATAGCTACACAGTCTAAAGATTCCTCTCAATTGAGATAAATTGGTAGGGTGTGGGAAATATAGAATAGTTTGGATCTTCTCTTGATCAACTTGAACTCATTTAGCACTTATGATATTCCCCATGTACAATATCTTTGTCAACCTAAACTCACATTTGAACATCTTTGTAAAGAGATACCATTGTTCTACATTTCCCAGGACTATATGCAAATGCTTCAAATGTTCTTCCTATGTTTTACTATAGATTAGAATATCATCAAAGAAAACCAACACAAACTTCCTCAAGTGATTACTGAAAACATGATTCATGCATGATTGGAAATTTTTCAAAGCATTAGTGAGATCAAAGATCATAACCAAGAACTCAAAGTTCCCATAGTGACATCAAAAAGTAGTCTTCTATACTTCTTCTTCCCTCATGCGGATTTGGTGGTATCTGGACATCAATTCAATCTTTGAAAAGTATAATGCACCATGTATCTCATCAATTAGCTCATCTATGCATATTAATAATATGGGGTTCTAGTACTTAATGGTTTTCTTGTTCAATATGCAGTATTCTATGCACATCCATAAGGTTCCATCCTTCTTCTTTACTATCACCACAGAAGATGCAAAAGGTCTAGAGCTAGGTTTGATGTAGCCCATATCCAACAACTCCTTTATTTCTTTCTCTATCTCCTTTGTATACATGCATGGGTGGTGGTAAGGAGTGGTCATAATTGACTATGATCTTAGTTCAAGTTCTATGATATGATGGAAACCTTTATCAGGTGGTAATCTGAGAGGAATATCATTGAAAACCAAACTATTCTTATCCAAAATATTTTGTACATCAATATCAACTTGACTATTTTTAACTTTAGAAGAGTATTTTAAAATCACCAAAAAACTAGCATCCCAATGAACTTGGCTCTTTTAGAAAATCCTTTCCCTTCTCCTGGTTGATACTACTTTCAGACCTCCATTAGTCATTCCATTTAGAAGCACATCCTTCCCATTGGCTTTGAACTTGAGTTCCATCATTTGGTAGTTTGTAGTATACTCACCCAATGAATGTAGCCACTGCACACCTAAAATTACATCAATTTCACCCAAATCAATAGCATGGAATTCACCATAAAACTTACAATCTCCAAATGTCATGTCCAACTTCCAAACTTTCTCCTTGTGGGGTAAGTTATACCCACCCACCACAATGACAATGAAACCTTCAATTTTTTTTGCATTTAGCCTCCTCTTAAAAAATCCATTAATAAAGTTATTGGTGGCTCCTCCATCAATTAAGACAATCACTATTTATCTTGCAAGGACTCCATGGACCTTTAAAGAGTGGTATCTATGTGTTCTAGAAATGGATGCTAAGATATCGTAATTTTCTTGCTCCTTATCTTCCTCCATCAGAAGGGTGACTTATGGATCATGAAACTATTGAAGTCCATCTGATTCTGATTCTTTGTTAGAAATGAATTTTATATAGTGAACTTTCCCCTTACCTAGACATCTATGTCCTAGAACTCATGGCTCTCTGCAAGAGAAACAAATTTTCTTTCTCTAGAGATCATTCTTAATCTCCTCTTCTACCTTCTTCACCACATTAGGAGTTATATATTTGGATGCCAATGTCATATCATGTAGTGGTATTTTCTGAAAACAACCCTTATGGTTCCATGTACTAGTTTTAGATGGGTGAGAGAAAAAATTCTTCAAAATTAATGGCTCAAGGGTTAGAACCCTTTTAATAGCCTCTTGTAAAGAGATTGGTGCAAAAAAATTCAAAAACCCCCTAAGAGGTTCACTGAGCCCTATAATAAAAAGGTGCACAATCCTCTTTTTTATATTTTAGGCACCATCACCACTACTTTCTAAAACCCCATTATATAGTCATCTACTGAGTAATGTTGTTTGATCATGGCCAACTTACTGAAATATTCTTCTTCATCCTTCAACTCAAACCTATCAAGAATCCTCTTTTAGAATTCATCAAATATGTGTATTTGATATGGCCTTGAGTGGTATGGCCATGAAACCACCATTCATAGGCTTCCCCTTGGAGATGCAAAGAGAAAAACTTAACTACATCTTTCTTTATCATAGGGTTGAGCATGAAATAAGTTTCCATATTTTCTAACCATGCTCTAGCTAAGATCTTATTACTCCCTTCAAAGCATGTTGTTGCAATTTTTCACAACTTATGCTTTAAATCCTTAATCTTGTATAAGCATTTCTTCGGTGGCTCACTCTTCCTTGCAAATTCTATGTAGTCTACATAAGACATCTCTAGTTTTATTTATTCCAAAAAATATTTTTACTCACCATGCCATCTACGAATAGTTTCTAGATTGAAAGCATTGGTATTCACAAGTTCACTCCTCTTTTATTCAATTTTTGGTAGGAATATGTTTCTTGGGTCCCCTGATGGAATATTATTCATGGGATCATTACTTTCACCATTGTTTTATGAGGTCTCACCCTTTTTACCATTTTGATTTAAATTTCCCCTTGACATATTGTCTTCCAAAACTTTTAATACATCTCTTGTCTCTGCTTGGTTTGTGGGTATATCCCTTAACCCTCTTGTAATCTCATGAATTTCTACAATTGTTTCCTTAAATATTTCTTCATATTTTTACATCTTTCTTTTATTTGGGTTTGAATTTCCTTCTTGATCCAATTTCTTCAGTTCTTTTCTCTGGTACCTAATGTCCCTTTCACTCAACATCAAACATTAGGAAAAACCCTACAAGTTGGTAGAGTCAAATTCGGATACCACTATAATGTCCTTAACACAAAATTTAATATAAATACTAATATGTAGATTGAATTCAATAAACAACATTACATGAACACACAAATTACTTGGATATAATTGGTAAACTTCATAATTTCATCCACATATCTACTATATCAATTATAATTCAATAATACTAATCTAGAATGATATACAATGCTTCCACAGATCAATAACAATACTAATAACTTCCTTACATATTCCTTGAAACTCAGATGCAATCGTTGAATGAGAATTCCCTTATTAACCAAAGGGGTTTTTTCCTTCGATCCTAGTTACTCTTGGGTTTTCCTCTAATGATCATAAACTTCTATGGGTTTCCATCCATAAAAGGAATTGGAACAAAAGTGTCCCAAAATATAGAAAAATAATATAATGATATGATACTTATTACAAGGATTAAGTCCCTACATTTTTATGCTAACAATTTCCCCTAAGAAACTAGTCATCTTTGAGCCAAAATGGTGCTAGTACCCATAATTTGAATTTCAACATGATACACTAAATTATCCTTGAGGAAAAAGTGGATTCTTTTGAAGTTAGTGTGCCACCATGCGGACCCATCCACACACTTCCTTGGCCCCTTCCTTCTGCATTACACTTCACAATTGGCACTACATGTTCCAAAGGTGGCCCACTCAATTCAACTGAGGGATTAGCTGCTAAGAAGCTAACACAATCATCTTCTAATGATGGTATATTTCTGGAACTTGATCCATTCTTCATGAGTTTTGGATATAATTTTCACATGCCTTTGTGGAATGTATGCTATGATCTGTAGCCTAAGATATATTCTTGTGGAGAGATGTAGAGGAATGTCCAAATCTTCCTTGGCATCAGAGGGATGAAACTAAATATTTTCTCATGGAAATCTTCTTTTTAGAGATACCTATTCAAAGATTGATCCTTTCCTTAGGAAATTTGGTCAGAATGTACATAGTTCTTGGGTGATCTCAATTCCTTGGCCACGTGGTGGTTGGATTTTTTTTTGTGGAATGGGTATATGTAGGATCATGATGGGCCAAAAAGTGGTGATATGATGGGTATGTGGCTAACGACTTTTTAAAAAAAAAAATTTGATGAAACGAAAAGGGTTTTTAAAGGAGATTCTCAGATTCCACCAATATAAATTATTATTTACTTTGAATTTAATAAATAATTATTATTCATTTTCTATTTGAATTACGACTAATGTCCTGATTGATAGGCTGATTGAAAAACATTTATAACTTTCAAATGGTATCAATATTTTTGAATTTGAAACATCGTCACATTCTATGCTTCACATAATATAATATTAAAAGAAAAAAAAAGAATTTTATGAAGTTTTGACCAAGTTAAGGTGGTTAGACATATCCGTTTTTATATTTTTTAAAAGTTGTAATAGAAAATTCATAATTAATTATTTACTTGGAAAAAAATTACAAAAAAATATGCATCACATCGAGAAATGAGTCCTCTACTTATATCTATAATCTTATAAGAAAATATTATCATTTTATTGTGGTTAGGGTGGTTAGGCAGACACCTACTTCTTATTTTTTCCCTGAAATTTGAGTACTACTACATTGAAATTTCAAATTTTCACCAAATAGATTTTTTTAAAATAAAATAAACCTAGTAGTTTAGAAACTACATTCAATTTGCTACAAATTCTATTCTTACATATTTTTGAAATAATATGGATAACTTATTCAAATTTTTACGTCAAGTTGCCTAACTTTGATTTTTTTGAATTTTTCGCCACTTAAGGGCCTATTTTTTCCATGATGATCCTGCACATACCCGAATGAAGAATGTTTCTCGGATGCCACTCTACAACTATCTTTCTAGAAAAAGGGACATGGCAAGAGGTGTGATAAAAATAATACATTTTAATAAATATTATATTTTTTTGTTATGAGGCATATGCTCATGTGCATAGGGAAAAGGGGTCAAAATAGAAGAATGAGGCTATAAATTATTTTTTAATAGTTATGGTAAAGGGTGAAGGGGTTGAAGATTTGGTCTCTCATGGTAGAGAGAGTTTTGTATAGCTGAAATATATTTTTTAAGTTAAGTCTTCTTCTAATATATTGCAACCAAAAAAGGATGAAAAGAAAGATGTAGTCCAACTACTCTTAAAGATAGATCTAAAAGCCCATGAATGACCTAAAGAAAAGAAAAGTTTGGATAATTCAAAGAGTTCTAAAAAAGAGGTAGAACCTCCACCTTAGCTCTTGAAGAGGTTCACTTGACACATTCAATAACCAGACATGTATAATCCTCATGATTAGATATTTATCTTTTCTTTAATTAATAACATAGTTAATGAACCTAGCACTACAAAGGATATGGGTATGAGTGATGCAAAGTCCTAGAAAGTGACAATTAATGAGGAGATGACTATGCTGAATAAAAATGACACATGGGATCGAGTACATTTTCTTGATGGGTGTAAACTCATTAGATGCAAATGATTTTAAAAAAAAAAGTTAGATGGTAGTGCTAGGAATGCAAGGAAAGATTGGTTGTAACATGATATTCTTAGGTTGAAAAATTATTATGGTGATATTTTCTCCTTAGTTGCTAATATGACATTCAATTTATTTCTATTATCCATTACAACAACATTTGTCACATATTCTTCTAGTGGATTTCTAAACCTATATTATTTTGGTGGAAAATTTTCCACAAGAAAATTCTTTCTTTAGACAATCTTCAGAAGCAAAGAAAATAAATTAGTTAATAGGTGTTTCCTTTGTGAGGAGGAGGGGGAAAGTATTAATCATATACTCTTCCATTGTGTTTAATCTTGGAGAGTTCACCAAAAAATCCATACAATGTTCCTTCTTAGTTGGGATTGGCACAAGGGAACAAAGAACAAAACTATTCCTAAAGCTAGATTATTCTAGTGGATGATTTGCCATAGGAAAATTGTTACATGAGACAATATTTAGAAGTAGGGAATGTAGTTACTCAATAGTTTTTTCATTTGTGAGGAGGAGGGGGAAAGTATTGATCATATCCTCTTCCATTGTGTTTACTCTTGGAGATTTCACAAAAAAATCCAATCAAGGTTCCTTCTTAGTTGAGCTTGGTACAACGGGACAAAAATAATCATTGAATGTTGAACCCCCTTTCACTCACCCCCTTCTTATTGAAATATGGTCAAAGGCCTCTCTTCTCACTAGTTGGGCTCTCTAGAAAGAATGTACAACAATAGAGTCTTCAAACACAAAAAAAAAAAAATCTTGGGAAGTGCTTGCAAATCTCATCATCCAAAATATCAAGGAAATTTTAAAGGTAATATCTACCAAGCCTAAAAGAAAATTCTATGCCTTGGATATTAGTTTTTCTATGTCCTGGGATATTATTGGAATCCTTAATAATTTGAGCTCCAATATTCCTACCGCTTGTAACTCTATCTCTTAGACCCCCTGAGCTTGGTTGGTTTAAACTCAAATTTTATGGCTCTACAAAAGGGAACCTAGGTCGGGAACGAAGGGGTGGCATCCTAAAGTATCATAGGGGAACATTGAATTTTTCTTACACATTCAACTTAGGCACCTGATCTTTTAATTGTTTCGATGTGGAAGTTGTCTTTCATGATATTCTACTGGCTATAAAAAGAGGTCTTAATAATGTTATCATTGAAGGGGACTCTATAAATGCCATCATGATGCTGAATGGAGAAGCCACCCCCATCTGGTCTCTCCATAATCTCATTCAAGCCTCTCGCAAGGATATGATGAGCATTGGTTAGCACAAACACATGCATGCTTATTGAGAATGAAATTCCCCTACAAATGGGATGGCTAAATTAGGGGCCCATTTGTTCAAAAGATTAAATTATAGTATGATTTTCACTTGCTCCCAAAGAATGTGAGAGTATCTATCATTAATGAAGCTATCTGTCATATCATAAGACATGTCAAAGATTGATCTTATTTTCTCTTAAGAGTGTAATGATTACTTGTACTCCCCACTTTCATGAATAAAAATTATATTGATGCAGAGGGATAAAAAATTTCAAGAATGAGTGTTTTAGATTGTATTCACTCACCTGAACATGTCTTTAAACCCTACCTTGCAAGTTTTCAACAAGCCTTTCACTCTCTAGGCTTAAACCCTCAAAATACCTATTAGGCTACCTTAAATGATAAAAATATTTCTTGACACCTTATTAGTCTTCTAAAACCTTCAAAATACACTATAAGGTCTTACCAAACCCTAACTTTCTTGCAAAAAACTTAGTAAGACAAATTTTCACTCAACCCTTAATGACTTCTAGGGTTTTAACACTTTTTGACAATAAAAACACACACACACACACACACCTAAAAACATCTCACATATTATTGAATTAGGACCTCCCCTTTTGTGGATACTTGGGTAGAAACTTAATGAAGATCCCCTCCAAGTTTCATGAATTTTCAACCATTAAAACAAAAGATATGATTTTTTTCTCTCGCTAGAAACCCTAGTTCAACAATAAGGATGTTAGTAGTAATTTTTCCATATATTCATCAAAACAACATGAAATCATGCCAAACCAATTAAATTTGATTCTTTAAACAATACTCTAACTTCCCATCCACTCATAGATCTATCATTGATCTATACCAGGCCGTACAAGACTTATTTCTCACTATTTTTGTAGAAAATTCACTATTTTTGCACTATTTTTGCTATACCTTGTTTAAAACATCATGAAATCAAATGAAAAAAAATGAATTTGAACCTAACAACCAAAATATATCAACCAAACCATTCATAGACCTAAAATGGCTATGGACAGTTTCATACAAAACTATTTTCAGACTGAAACTACAAAAAATTATCATTAAATTGAAGAAAAATAGGGTAATTTCACAAAAAATCCTTCAATAGCTTCTTGGAGCCTCCTTTCTCATTGATTCCATATAAATGAATTTCCAAAACAGTTAAAAATCATGAAAATTTGTCTTTTCCTTCAAAACCTAAAGTCTTTTTCCATCAAAATTGCAAAATATGCCCCCTTTTCACCCTAGGATTAAAAACCAAAACATGTAAAAAGACCCTACATGGAATTTCATGGTATTTCAAGACCAAATTGGACTCCACAAACCAAAAATTAGGCTGAGGAATAAAATCCAAACCTATAACAAGCCAAAAACACCTAGATTCATTCAAATTTGCATTCTGACAAGAAAATCAAATTTTGAATTTCTAGGCCTAATTAAACCACCTAAACCAATTGAAATGATCTTAATGGACCTCCTAAGACCTTTACCAACTCAAAAAATAATCTTAGCATCAAAATGATTCAATAAAACATCACCAAAGTTATGCTCTTGCATCATACTCCCAAGGGAAAAAAATGTTAGGTTCCACTTGAGAGGAGGTTTGCAACTATTCTCCCATGCTTGATGATTATTGATTCTCTCATCCATGTGGCATCCTCATATGTAAGGTGATTCCATTTAACCAAATACTAAAAGCATTGATTTCCTCTTGTCTTCTTGCTCTCTTTAGTGTCAAGAATACACTCTAACTCTGGTGGTTTGGGGGTGGTAGGTCCTTTATCCAATCAACATCTGATATCTTCTATACATCTACTCCTTCATCGGTATTAGAATCCCCTTTTGGAAACCTTTTCTTCCTAAGATATGCTAAGACAAGGTCTCTAACCTTCAAACTAACCTCTCTTCTTTTCAAATATTCCTTTTTCTTATACTTTTCCACATTTGTTTGGAGCTGCTATTTCACTTGTTGATGAATATCTTGCATGACAATTGCAAATTGTTCACCCTCTGCAATTTTTCTAGAACATTTTGGCACACAAAATTGTGCTCCCTTAAACAATAGACCATGTTGTATAAGACAATCTAGCCACTTCTCCCTATTAGTGCTAATAGGATGCTTGCAAACCTCATAAAACTATTTGAAATTATCATCATCCTTATGCACCTCCTTGAGTGATTCAATCCCAACACATTGTAACTAAATTTCTTGCACCAAAAATGTTATTCTACTCAAAGCATCAAACACCTTATTACTCTTCCCCTTCTTGTGTTTGATTGTGAAAGTGTAGATTTTGAGGTACTCAACCCACTTAATGTGCCTTGCATTTGAAAAAATCTTACACCTCTTGGATGACACTCTACTTGTGTTCATATGCTCTAGCTCATTCCCATAAATTTATTTCATACCAACCTTGTTACTTTTTGTATCAAAATCACTGTCATTTGCAACTTTCATTTGTTGCTCCATTTGTAGTTTCAGCTATATTAATTTTCCATTTTCCATCTTCAGGTCAGTTTGAAAATTCTACTCCTCTGAATGCCCTTCCTTCATCAAGCATTGCTCATTCAGCTCTGCAATTTCCTTCATATCAACTTTGTTTCTTTTAGCATCCAAATTCCTATCATTTTTAACCTTCCAAACAAGTTTACAGTTTGTATCACTTTTTTTGACATCATCCTTTCCTTTATATATCTTACATTCTTAATTTTGTTGGGGTGTCATCTTATAGGCTGCTTTGTTTGGTAGACTAACCCTTGGTATAAAGTCTATATGGTGACTAATATCTCTCATTGGAGGCAAGGAGTTAGGAATTTCATCAACAATTATATCTGCATAACCCTTCAACATGTCTTGAATCTCCCATGGCAACTCATCAATTCTTGTTGTTGTTATGATAGTCCTAGGTTTGGTCATCACTGCACAACCTATCTCTTGCTCTTCCATTGTCTTTAGAAACTCTTTTTCATCCACTATCACCACACTTGATCCAACCTTTTAGTCTTTATCTTCTTCCTTCAAATGTACTAAGGTATAGGTAACTCCATCCTTCTCTAAAACATAGACATTCTTCCTACCATCATGCATTGTTTTTCTATCATATTTCCAAGGCCTAACAAATAACACATTGTACACATCCATAGGGATTATATCACATAACACCTTGTCTTTGGGCGGGTGCATGGAGATGGGTAGCCAATTTGTGGCCACTTTCAAAAAAAAGTTTTGAAAAGTCATAATGCGAGCATGTTATAACATGCTCACGTTATGACATGTTAAAAGCAAAAAAAAAGTGAAACTCATTCATTCTTCATTTCAATTATGTTTTTTGTTGTGCCCACGGCCAAAACCCCCATTTTTTGTGCTCGCGTTCTAGGAGGAGGTATTGTGCAAAAATCTTCACCAACGGTTGCTATTTCTTCGCAAGGATGGCACAACGAGGAGGAGGAGGTGTGAGAGGTAAGGATTGTTTGCTTTTTGTTTTGAATTTGTTAGTTTTAGGTTGTATTTGATATATATTTTTTTGAATTTTTAGGAGATGCAAATCAACCTGCAAATCCTCAAAATCCTCAACAGGAAGAGCAACCAAATCCTCAAGAAAAAAATCCTCAACAACAAAATCAACCTCAACAACAACCTCCTCCACCAATCACTCAACACCCTCCTGACACTCAACAAAATTCAATGAGTGAAATTGAGAAAAACAAAAAAAAATTGAGGATTTAATTAGTCGGTTGAGTGATTCAAATGGTTCAACCATAGAAAGAATGACCCTAGCAAGTTCATTGAAAGATATGTTAAAAATGTAGATTCAATTAGCAAACACATAACTAGATGGCAAGATAGGAGGCAGGCGGCTAGGGCTTATTATGTGGATAAACTATCATATGAAGATGTAAAGGATTTAAAAATTACAAAAGGTGATTTGTGCTCATTATTCACTGACCCACGCACAAATCAAAATCTTACCCTCAATGCGAAGAGGTTTCCTATTCATTGGTGCCACCACCAACAAATTAGGAACTATTTCTATGATAGGTGGTACATGGTCTTTGATTACCCATCGTGCAACAATTGTGAAGTCCCACAATATTTTCTTAGGAAACTATATAGTGAGTTCATATTGAACAAAATCCAAATTATTTTGATATGAGGGACTTCTAGGGGAGAGGTGGGGGGTCAGCTCAGGATAGACCCGGTGCATAGACGGATCCTATGCGGCAAGGGAGATGAACTCTCTCTAGGCCGCCTTGTGAGCACGTTGTTATGCCTTCTGTCATGAAGGAGAGTGCCAACATAGAGACATTGTGGGCGATCAACACTTTGACCCAGAGTGTCATCCATCATACTAGCCCTATTCTATAGCGCCATCCAAGGGAGTCTTCGAGTGATGGCCTTCGAAACCATGTGTGTCAATCTTGCGGGGCGAATTCTTCATATGACCCCACTGACACTCAGGAGGCTACTACACAAGATCCATATGCAACTATGGAGATGGAGAGGGAAGATAAAATTTTGCATGAGGTGTATGGCATTGATAGTCAAGTAAAAGTTAGCATGTTCATTGAATTTAATTTATTAAATTTTGATTTTGAAATGAAAGATTAACTAATTTAGTTTTATGATTTTAATAAAATTGCAGGGTCATAGTGTTGAGACTGGATACACCATCCCTACACCTACTTATTTCTGCCATACACCTATCAGTGGGGTATGTAACTAGTAAACAATTATAAATTTATTACATGTTAATAGCATTGTTTTACGAATGGTATTTTAATATGTGATTTTGGATGTTGAACAGGCTAATATTGGAGGTTTTGAGGGAACACCTCCCAGTGCCAGTGGATTTACTCAAACCTACACACAGGTAATAGAATAAAGATTTTAACTAATGAATTGTACTTCATAGATTTGTGTAGTTTATATTCATATCATTGATTACGTTGCATTGCACATCATTCAAACTCAAAGCATTACTTCACATTCCATAACTAATAACTAGATGTTGATAGATGACAAAATTTCAACTACAATATAGTTGTTTAGAAATTCAACATAAGCAGTGATGCAATTACTTCGCATAGCATAAGTAATAAGTCTAGGAGCAGCTTCCAATTGCATTTGCTTGTCATGGCATTCCATGAGACCACTTTTTACTACTCGACATATTTTCAAACAATTCACTTTTTACTTTTTGCTTGTCATGGAGGCATGTGCTTGAAAGGTACACCTGTACGACAAACTATGGATGCTTGGAAAAAATCTATCAAAGCATATGTATACTGGGACTCATACACCACAAGTGGTGTATTAGTCCCATTTTGTCACAAAGTGTCCCAAGAGCATAATTTTGAAGCAAAAATTTGTGAGCCTTTGAAGATGGATCAAATAAGTACTTTCTCACTGATTTCATGCAAATAGATTGGATATCTTGCTCTAGATTTGAGTTTTCATGATCCTTGACAACTTTTCATGAAAACTTTTGTAACTTTTACATCTTTGTCATTTTGGCACTTTTGAAGGCTTCAAATCCACTTTTTCTTCAACCTATAAACCTGCAATCACACAAAGAGAGATAAAAAGTGTTATTTTGTTAGGGAATAGGGGTTTTCCTTGGTCAAAACCTATTAAGGTAATTAAACCAAATAATGAAACAATGAAATAAGGATATGAAACATGAAACATGAAATGATGATACCTTGGATGATGTCTTGGAATAAAAATTTGCAAACTAACATGAAGTGGCCATGAAGAATGTATATCTTAATCTCAAATTGGATGTGAAACAATTCTTGCAAATGGATCTTCAATGCTACATTAACAACATTAGCTCCACAACATGCTTGATGCACTATGTCTTTGACATGATGATGGATCTTGAATTGTTGCAATAAATAATGAAGAAATATGCCTTTGAATGCTTTAAAGATGCTCTTGAATGTCCTTGAATACTCTTGTGAACTCTTGTAATCAGAAAATTGCTATTAGGAATGCTCTCTTGAAAGTTTTAGGTGAAAATGAGTGAAATAACCTTGTATTTGTACTTATTTATGCAAAATTTCTTAAAATTACAACACTACAAGCTGACACCAGATCTAGGAGAATAAAATCCTACTAAGAATTTGAATTTAACTTAGATTTAAGCCACACGGGACTCATATTCTAATTATGGCGTATGAGTCCCATTAGGCTAGGCTTTGGGACACATTTTTCAAGAAATGCTTAGATTGATGTGAAATCAAGATCGAGGCCCCGAAACTTAGGTGGGAGTTATACGCCAAAGGTGATGTATAAGTCCCAGATCACTAAATTTGGGCCATACAATCCAAAAACATTATTTTTTGATTGGTCAAATTTAGATATATGTCAGGATTATCCTCATAAAGATGCATTAATTAAGGCTTGTGGATGCAAAATAAGGCCAAATAAGGCATAAAAAAGCCCAATTTATTAATGAAGCCCTAAATTAGTGTGAAAGTGTTAGGAAACACTTTACAACACCCTAAATAAGGAACAATTAAGTCAATTTAGTTTACAAGGGCCCAAAACTTAATGTGAAGGTTTAAATGAATACACTTTACAACACTAGATTAAGGAAATATTAGGCCAATTTAGCTTAAAAGGGCCTTGAACCTAATGTGAATGTGTAAAACACATTAAAACACTAGATCAAGACAACATTAGGTCCATTTTAATGTCAATCATTCCCAAATCAAGTGTGAAAATGTAGAGGGGTACATTTTTCTACACTACAATGTATATGACTAAAATGAAGAAAAAATAAAATAAAATATATATGTCTATTTTTTATAAATGTATATATGTATCTATCTATCTATCTATCAACAAATATACCACCGTAGAACTGAAATGACTTGAACACTAAGATAAGATAGATTAACGTGAACTATTAGATTGAAGATACTAAAGAGTACAAAGTAATTATTTGTAAAATGAAGAACTATGCATTCAATATTTATAAAATGAAGAACAAATGTGTAGAAATGCATGCCAGAAAAACATGTCAAATAAATACAAATGAAAGTTTACTCTTTGATTTTTCATAATATCAAAAGTCCAATATTAAAACAAACAAAAAACTAATTTGGAGACTCAAAAATCATCAAATAAGTCACGAAGATGCTGAAACAAAACACTGTTTTCCTTGTTAAAATAATTGTTTAAGAATACATAATCTCAAAGCACCCAAAAACCAACATAACCTTAACAGTACAAATAACCGGATAACATAAATAAATCCAATATTAAAAAAAAACAAAAAACCAATTTGGAAACTCATCAAATAAGTCATGGTGATGATGAAACAAAACATTGTTTTCCTTGTTAAAATAGCTGTTCAAGAACACACAATCTCAAAACACCCAAAAACCAACATAACCTTAATAGTACAAATAACCAGAATAAATAAATAAATGCTCATTTCAAAGACACCCACAATTTATCATAACCTTCAACTTACCAAACACATATATGTAATAACAAGCAAATTATTCAAAGAAATTGAACAATTACTTTAAGGAAAGAAGCAACAATAAAAATGGAACAATGCCTTCCCAGAGATTCAGGAGGTCTTGGGTTGTTGTCCACTCAACGGCAAGGGATTGCTCTATGTGTTAAATGGATTATTTGTGCCCTTACTGGGGACGAGGCCTAAAAAATTCTTCTTAGGCATGGTATTCAATTCGGCTTCCTTGTCCATCGACCTCCATGGAAGGGGATTGGCTTTCAAACCCTTCTGGTCATGGAAGAACAAGTCCAGATTGTTGAGACTTTTGTGGCCAAAAGTATTTGGTGAGCTTGGGAGACTGTCAAACCCTGGCTCCATTGGGTTGGCTCTGGTTTTCATGATGGGCTCTCTCTTAATTAGCATAATATTTGGTGGTCGCCTCTTTTTGCTTATAATGGTCAGTCGTTGGCTAAGTCGCCTTGGCTTAAGGCGCTCCTTGGATTTCACAAGAAGGGTATCCAGACCCTGCAATAGATATTTCATAGACCCACCATGCATATTATGCCATGGGAAATTTTTTGTGGCCAGTACAAGCTTCATAACTAGGACCGTGCTACTTATGATGGTCTGGTGAATGCTATTCCTGCTGAAATGCTTCATAAGGTTGGAGTTCGTGGGACCAAACCTTGGTGGAAAGACTGGAAGTGGTATCCAAACACCCCTTTTAGGAACTACAAGCCTCAGCTTGGTTACAGGTGGCTTTCACCACACTTTCCTATGATTCAGACTTTGAATCAGAGGTGGCCTCTTGAATCTCCCGCTCATGTCTAGTGTAAAAGATTTGCTGCCACTTGGTCTGCAAGTGTTGAGTCGAAACTTGCCCACTTTGCTTGGTGTATTCTTTTCCAAGGCTTGCCTATGGGTTCTCGGCTTGTTCACTTGGGGGTCCAGGACCCTCGTTGCCCTTTTTGTGGGCAAGCTGAGAATTTTAAGCATCTTTTTTGGTTTTGTCCCAGAGCCCAACAACTTTGGACTTGGATTCATGACTTCTTTCGACCTTTTAGGCCAGAGCCTTTCTCCTGGCATATGGTGCTGCTAGGAGATTCTCCTAGATTTCCTGCAAAATTCACCAAACTTTGGCACATTTTCAGGGTGGAAATTCTCTTCAATATTTGGAAAGACAGAAATGCTTGCATATTTTCACATACTCAAATGGATATTCATGTATCTTTGTATGCTAAAGCTATCATTTGTTCTAATATGCTTCTACAGGTTCAGGTGCAAGCTAACAAAATTGCACTTGAAGTTGCTCACCTTCAGGTTCTCCTAGATCACTAGGGTAACGCCCCTTGTATTGTTGCTCGGATCCCCGCTTCACCCACCTCTTCTCGTGGTCGGTCACCCTAGAGGGGCCGATAGCGGAGTGGCTCTGCGCGTCCCCGCTCCCAGCCTCTGCTTTGGCGGGATTCTCGCACTCCTCGGCGAAACCGTTCTCCTCCGCCACGGGCTAGCTAGGGGTGGCCTTCTAGCGGTGTTTCAGGGAGTGGCAGTGGCGGTTTCGGGTGGCCCTTTGATGATCCTTCTGCTTCTGGCTCTAGCTGACCAGCTACTAGTAAAAGTTTTCTGTGTCTAACGCTTGCAATCTTGTCCCGATGTGAGGATGAAGATAAAGAGAAAAAAGATGTTGATGATGGTTGGGGTCCTCCTCCTGATGTCACTCCAGACCCCACTGATGTATGGGGGAAGAATTTGGATGACAGAGACCCTCCTGGCTCTGCTGGCACTGCTCTGACTGCTTAATGGCCTTTTTTAATTGATTTGTAATCTTGGACCTTCAGACTTGGCCCATGTGATCTTTTGGTTTTTCTGGGCATGGCCCATATGACTCTGAGGGTGTGTCTTTTTACCACCCATCCTTTTTTTGTGAATATGTATCTTTATCTTTTATTAATATAGATAGTTGCCTATTCATCAAAAAATGGAACAATGGCATAACCTCTGTGAGGTTAAAAACTTTGTCTGTGTTGAAAGAGGATGTGCTCAATGCTTGAAAATGGGACAAAAATAACCCCCATACAATTGTCGAGTGGTCCTAGGAAGAATGAGTGGACCCAAACATGTATCGGTGTCGACGGATGGTTGCAAAACATGGAGCTGAACATGTATCGGTGCCTAAGAAAATGAAGACTTGAGAAGATGCATTTAGGAAAGGGTTGAAATGAGGTGGATGAGCAAGGTTTTGGAGCATTGAATGATCTAAGGCCTTGGAATTGCGCACCGTTCAGGCCAAGTAAATGGGAAGGGACAAATAGTGCAAGTTGCTAGATGGAAGGGAATGAGGAGGCAATGTGTGATAAATGCGAGAAAGTGGACGTTCATGGTGGAAAAATGTTTGGCTATCATGAGTCTATCGAATCCACTACCAAGTCCTCACCACACAGTGTCTAGGGTGGATCCAACTAATAATCGGTCAACCATCGAAATGGGCAACTCATGAATATGTTGGACCAATTGGAGCATAACATGTGTCAGATTTAGTCCTACTGACTAAAAAATAAAAAAATGGTAGATCCACCTAAACATATCTGACGTGGTGACATTTTATTTTACTTATTTTTGATCCATGTGACACTCCATGTAGACCTCTAAAAATAGGGTGCTCCACTATAAACCCCTCTCCCTTGAATAAAATTAGATATAAGTCACATACAATAATGCCATTCATTTAATTACGGTAATGGTTACCAAACATCTTTGTCTCAAACTAAACATAAAGTACAAGTACAAATACACATACACATGCACAAATGGTGAGTTGAATTTATTATTATCGCTGTTATGTCATGCGGAAATCATAAAGTCGTTTGCGTGACGGAGTATAACATTGTAACCCGTAAAATAAGAGGCATCAAATCATATATATGGAAGCAAGATCGAGCCAACAGCTGTTTTATTTTAGATAAAAAATGAATTATAATCAGAAATATGAGATTTAATCAAAGTGTATGACGTCACAATCGGATCACCATGTAGACGGTGATTAACATAAATATGAGATTAATCAAAGATAATATATACACAGTCGGATCACCATGTAGCTTTCAGCTTATATGACTTGTGGCTGATCAGTCAAGAGTTGCTTTATCTTATTATTTGTCTTCTTAATTTTTGGAGAGTGAAAAAATCCTTGGCTTTTGTTAAGGAAGCTTTTGTACCAGTCGGCAGAAAGCTTCGGAAGTCGTTTTTCTGTGGTGAAATCAATATGATAAAGGCCATAGCGTAGAGTGTAGCCATAGGTCCACTCAAAATTGTCCAGAATGGACCACACGTAGTAGCCCCTCACATCTGCTCCTTTTCTGACAAACACCACCACCAACACCCTCAATTTGAGCCAAAAAAAAATGGAAAAGTATTTGAATCCGGTAGAAATTGTATAGGCGTATAAACATAATACCGTATGGCGGCTCCCAAATATGTCAGGTAGCTTTTGATATACTCAACCCTTCCAACATCATTTAGAACATCTGCCAGTGGAGCCGAGGAATCATTCCGTACTTCAGAATAACCTGTGTGCACTTTCATATATTAGAACAGTTTTTTAAGGGAGTTTAGCAGTGAATATTTAGTTTTGATTTGTTTAAGTAGTTCATTTGATCAAATTATTTTTTTTTATAGCTAATCTATTAATATAATTTAAGTTGAATCTGAAGGACCAGTATAAAATGAACAAAACGTTGTTTACACGAAAGACCTAAGATCCATTCACTCACCATTTTCTGTGATGATTATAACTGGGTTATTATATCTTTGTTTCATGTACATGATAATCCTTTCCATGCCATATGGCACAACATAGTTGTCATCCATGCCCGTCTGCAATACCATTAAAATGGAACATCACTTACTGTTAACTGGGTATTGTGCAAGAAAAGGAATTTCTCATAGATTAAAAATTATAAGCCAGACATACCAGCTCGCCGATGGGTATTCCATCTCTCTCACCTGCAATAAAAGCCGTATTTATCAAAAAGTTGCCCCCAATGAATGTTTTGGTTTGGAGATAAGCTGTATGCCTTACCAGTTATATAAGCCAAGGCATTCGGTTCAATGCTTATTTTCAAACAAGGCGAGAGGAGGCAATCCCTGACGTACAATGTGGTGTAATGGTTGATGCCGATAAAATCATAAGAGCCTCTCACTTTCTCCTGCATTTGACTGGAAAACGTAGGCAGACGCCACCCTAACATTTCGCACATTTCAGGTGGATAAGCTCCATAAACAATGGGGTCTAGAAACCTATTGAATCATGCCCACAAACGGTAACTTAACTGTAGAATTGCAAACTGTAAATTCTAATGTTCAAATGAATGATAGCTTGTGAAAATATTTTTAACCTTAATGTTTCAGATAATGTTTTATGATCCATTATCAGAATGAGATTGAGCTAGGGAAAAATCCCATTCAAATCAATTGTAGTTTTCCTTCAACTCAATCTCATCCTCATCCTGATAAGAGATTATAAAATATGAAAAGATGTTACAGAATTAAATCCGGAAATTGATGGACATCAATCGATATATGCGATTAAAAGGTGTTCCCTACCAGGCCGTGTCGAATTCCAACACTCTGTGCACTGCAGCTCTGTCATCTGTTATACTCCTCATAGGCTCGTACCAACGAGCAGATACCACAATACCAATAGACCCTGTATTCTTACTCTGCAATTTTTGTGACAGATGGTCATTGTTAAGCTATAAATT
Source organism: Sequoia sempervirens (assembly GCA_007258455.2). NCBI lineage: Eukaryota > Viridiplantae > Streptophyta > Pinopsida > Cupressales > Cupressaceae > Sequoia > Sequoia sempervirens. The sequence goes on along the minus strand of VDFB02266780.1, from coordinate 47,988 downwards.
GTATGAAAATATCAGATCTGCTCCACTCTGCTCAAACATCAAATGATTTAATAGTTTAAACAAAATATTAATAAAAGAATAGTAGATTTGCCTCTTATGGATTAAATACATTTAAAGCAAATTTAACTTGTAACCTGATATTTTGTTCTGTAGATATCTACTGCTGCTGCATGTGATAATATAATAATATGAGCAGCCAGATAGGGTTCTGTTTCTGAATTGCCCCCACTGCAATTCCCAAACGGCCAAGAACACCGAGCTGGTGGATATTCTCCACTTAGGTAACCTTTCTGAATAAATATATTTGGCTCGTTGAATGTCACCCAGTATTTCACTCTGTCGCCGAAAGCTGCAAAGCAAACTTCTGCAAATGCTTGGAAGTCCTTTCTGCATAACTCCCATTTTTTAATATTAGGACAAACAAAATAATCTGTTATAGAAAATGAAAACACGGATAGATTTTTAATTTACATAATATTGGGACTTAACCAGCCGCCATATTCATCCTCTAAGGGCTGTGGCAAATCATAATGATTCAATGTCACCAATGGTTGTATTCCTGCACCAATCATAAATATAATGAAAAAATGGAGAGAATGGTATGATTTTAAGGGATACCTTTAGTCACAGCTCGTACATACCTTTGGACAGTAGTGCGTCGATAAGATCATTGTAGAACTTTATTCCCTTCTCGTTGACAGCTCCTCTTCCAGCTTTATTAAAAACATAATACACAAATGAATGGTTAAACAGACCATCTGTGACACACTTTTATTTTTTAAGGGAGGGTTAAAGTGCGATCAGGTCTCGAACTAAATAATTAATATATTGACTACAACATATTAATTGTTTAGTTTTTGTTATTTTCAAGATAGGATTATAGTATATATTTGAAAGAATTTGAGATCTTAATATGAAAAAACAATAAGAATTCACTGTAAGAAAAAAGATCAAATCAATATCTTCTAATATTGCACTAAAATTAAAACTATTAGAATTATGATTTATACCTGGAAGAATTCGAGACCATGAAATGGAGAAGCGATAAGAATCCACTCCAATAAAATGCATCAAATCAATATCTTCCTAGATTGCATCATAATTTTGGTTAAGATTAATTAAAACAATTATTTAAGAATCAATAATTAAAAAAAAAACTTTTCTGAACAAATATATTTTATTGATATTTCAAATCGCACTTGTAATCTTACTTCCTTACTTGAATAATAAATCACTAAATATAATTCAAACATTATGAAAACAGAGGTTTTTCCAAAAAGCCTTAAAATTTTATATTATTGAAAAACATCAACCACCCAATTATGTACAAATACCAGGTAATGATGGTAGTGGTCATCAGCTACATCCCCATTGCTTCGGTCAAGAATATTTCCTGTATCATTAATCAAAGTCATGGAGAAGTAGAAAAGGAAAAATCAACTGTAGAAATAATTAACACATCTCTGAACAAACCTGGGTGATTGTGTGTAAAAGCATCCCAATTGCTGAGACCCTTTCCATCTTCCAAATATGCACCTTCCACCTGCAAACACCAAGTTAACTTAAAAATTGCAAAATTCCACAAAATAAGTGTTGAAATGGAGCCATATGCAATGGGGAAACGAACCTGATAGGAAGAGGTAGCAGTTCCAAACATGAATCCTTTTGGAAAACTGCTTCTATCAATCTCTCCATTTCCTAAAACTGTACCCATCATTATAACTATCACGACTATCGTTTTGGACATAATTGCCCTCCCCTACATGTCAAACACTAAAGAAACGATTGCAGACTAAAAGGCGTAGGAAAAGTGTGAGATTGTCGGAGTGTTGGATGTCCTTTTATAAGAAAGAAAGCGTAGAAAAAATGGTCTGGTCGGTTAACAGTTGATTACATAACGAAAAAGCCAGAGGCATGAATCGTAGTTGGATGTGGCTGTCAAGATGATAAATGCTTGAAAAGATCGATAACGGAATCATGCCAAGAAGCTAATGGCGGTTAAATAAAATGAGAGGAGGACATTGAGAGATTGTTTGTCTGACGTTGATGACTGCGGTGAAAGCAGATTCAATGGAGGAAAACCTTTGACGAGAACAAATCTACCTGTACTCTGACTTTTTTACCCTATTACAAATAAATTCCAGAGGAGAGGGCCCAATAGTGGAGTGGGGTTCAATAGAGGAGACAGAAGTAGTCTTCACTGGGCTTCACAATGGAGAATCTTATTAATCATTTGTAATACAAATTTTACATAAAAAATATACATTGACCGATCAATCATTGTATAAATAGAAATTGTTTTATAAATGGTTTATATTTGTTCCGAAAAAAAGATCTATCATCACAATCATACATCTTGGAGAATATTCATAAACCATTTGACACAACCCAAAAACAATCCAAAATGCTCTTTTATGAGTTGTAGCATGAAAACATGCACCCATAGTTTAAAATACATATAACCAAGACTCTCAGACACATATCACATACTGTACCTTTAAACCATCAATTTTGTGAAGGATCAGCTGCCATTTGAACACTATTGAACTCCATATGTCTCATCACCACATTAAATCAGACCCATTCCCTTATCCTTGTTTCCTAACAACACAATACTATTGCAATATAAATGATTCACATGTGTCCCATAAGTCAAACTCAACCGTCCACCTACTAGTCACTTTCTCCACCAAGCCCACCTGCATCCATTGATAAAAAGTTGTAAGGCCACCAAAGATCCCATAGGAGAAAAATGAAACAATCCACATCATTAATTTATATGACCAAACCAATCCACTATGCAGTTTATGCCAATTACATACAAACTTTGCAATTTAAGGCACCCGACAATATTTCAAATTTGAAAAGAAGAGGGTAGAAATTAAAGACTCCTTACCAAATAAATATTAAACATATAAAAATATTTACCAATTCAAATATGCATTACATCCATTCAAAAAAATTCAATTTATTATTGTTTTCTCCTCTTACTTTTATTTCCTCTCCTATATTTTCTTGGAGACAATGGCACAAGAAGTCAAGGTAGCAATAGAAAACTACCATCGCCAAACAACCTAAAGTTTTCAGTATTATACTAGTCTTTACCTATATAGTTTATGCCAATGTAATCAGATATTTACTATTACAAAGGGGGTTTGCAATTGGAATGAAAAGAGGCAAGAAACTATACCCCGAGGAAGACTTGTTGAAACTAACTATATATCTAGATGGATCTTATTTTATCATTGTTTTATTTGGGGCAATGCAATTGACTTGACCAACTTGTTTTATGGAAGAGAACTAAATCTATCTCAATAATGAGGAGTTTGGTTTGAGCTAGGGTTGGCTGGGTACTCCAATACCTCAAATATTCCACAATATATGTCTTGGCTTATGTTAATTTGGATTGATTGGTTTTGGCTGTTCAAATCTGAATGATTTTGTTGAAGATTTTGTCTAGATTAGTCTTTCTAATGGTTATGTGCTGTCATCATTTGGTGACTTCTTCTTCTTTCTTTGTCCCTTGGCACTTTTGACTACCACATCTACATACCCTTGGGTATTAAATCTCCAAAAGAGAGTTAATTTGTAATTGATGTATATGTCTTTTGAAATATGTGATATATGAGATTGACTATGTTGGTCAAAATCTTTCAAAACCCTCCCTTCCTTTAAACTTTGATGGAAGTCCATACCTTGTTTGAAAGCATCCATTTTGGCATAGGCAAGATGGATGTTGGAAAAAGTTGGGGAGTTTGACTTTACACATGCCAATTGCATTTCTTGAAAGTTTTTTTTGCATATATTGCAACCAGAGCATTCCATGAAATCACATTTCTTTGAGGTATTATGTCTATGATAGGAAAATCAACAATCTTTTCAGTTTTCCATCATAATACTATGTTGCCTTGATTATTATAAGGTGTGCTTGAATTTTTACACCCCATGCAAATGTGCTTGTGTAGACAAGAACCTAGATTTTGTTGTTGGAGAACAACTCTTCAACCAAAGACCTATCATGATCATTCAAACTAGTGATAACTTTAATAAACCATCCTCAAAAAAGATATAAATCCTGCTGAATCTTTTATTTTTTAAGGAAAAAATATTAATTTCTATTGGCGAATCTTTTCATTTTTTGAAAAAAATATTAATTTTATTGGCGATTTTTTTTACATCAGTAAAAGTTTGTAGAAAATTTTGGTGAATCTTAAAAATAATAAGAAAATGCATTAATTATGATGGAAAATCTATCCAATCTAAAAATAATTCTCATGGAAAAGTAGAGGCTCAAGGGTGGAAATTATTGATGGGTTGAAGGGGTAGACTATAATATTTACTTTCTACCATTGTTTTAAAATATAATATAATTACCCTAATTATATTTTGCAAGGTAAAATGTACCCATGATTTGTAATTCTCATGGGGCTCAAAATGTCTTTTAGATCATCAATCTAATGACCCTCGTTGTACTCTGTAAGGTAAAATTTACCCACAATCTATAATGATCATGAGACCTAAAATTGTGGGCCCCATGAGCATTACAGAGCATGGGTACATTTTACCTCTTAGAATACAACAAGGGCCATTATATTATATTATAAATCAATGGTGGAAACTAAAGATTAGAAATATGGTTCTAAAGCAACTAAAAATTATGCTATACTATTAAAGTGAATTAATATAGATTTCTACTATAATTTATAAAATTTAGGCGAATATGATCTAATCATGTATAGAATATTGTGACAAATTTTTGAGTTAAAATTTTCAATAAAATAAAATATTTGGTGATTTGAATAAGACTATAATAAAACTTTGTAAAAATGTGGCGATTCAAGTCATGTTGTAGCTCAAACTATTAGCCAATTGGTGAATATTAGCCACTAAAAAATCACCAATTTAAACCAACATGGTGCAAATTCATACCAAATTACAGTGTATGTCTTAAATTTATATATGTAACTTATGCAACTAGCATTTCAAAGTTTCTTTCTTCAAGAAAATTAAGAATTTATTTCTACCTTGGAGGAAAAATATACAAGTACAATTCTGGATGGCGAGTGGGTCCATTCTTTTATCAATCTTCATGCAATTGCTACTTCAATCTATTCACAATACATGAATTGTGAAACTAAAAATATAAAGGTTTTAGAGCTACTAAATCTTTGGGCTTAAGACAAGATTTTTGAACCCTTTTAAAAAAATATTGAATGCAATGTATATTTTTTCTTTTATTTAGGAGGATATGGTGAAGGTTGTGGAGTTCTTTACACTTGCCCATTGCAATTTATTGAAGGTTTCTAAAGTCTCTTTATCAACAAATCCATTTTATGTGTTTACTGTAATCGTTACATTCCATGAGATGACATATCTTCAAAGCATGTTGTCAAACCATTCATAATTGTAACGCCTCACCACGTAACCCTAGAGGACAACGCAAACACAACAGAAGAGTAACAATTTTTTTTCTTAAAAGTGTAATTAATAACAAGTAAGGTGAACTACACTTAACACATACATGTCCTCTAAGGTACGGGACAACGCTTACATTTGAATCCCATAACATACAAAAGTAAACTAATCCATAACATATAAATAATACTCATGAAATAAGTAACATATATCCAAAAGCATTAAACTAATCACATAATATATAAAGTACATTAAAGAATCATTCATAGATTGCATTCATTCCATAAAGCAGTTACAAGACTCATTTCCAAAATGAGGAAGATCATACAATAATGTTACAATAACAATGATACAAGAATCCTCCTCGAATACAAATGAGGAGTAGTCCATATACATAAGTATCCAACTAATACAAAAGAACATAAGAAATAGTACAAAGTAACTGGTACACACAAGCTCTCCAATCTAGAAGATCCCACCATCATGAACATAAAATGAGAACCCAACGGTGTAAGGTGCACGTTCCACCCAACCAAGTGGTACTTGCAGGCCCACCCCCCATGCTAGGAGGTAGTAAAAAGGACTTCCTAGGAAAAACCAACAACCTTTAGACACAGGCAACACATAATACTATACCATACAAGAACAATACATACATAAAGGTTACATTGCTTCCAGAGTAAAAGAATCAAGTACATCAACTACACAATACATACTGTTGTCATAGGAGTTGTGTCATCACAAAGCTGCATGGGTTACCCTGGCGCTACTTTGAGAGCCATTCCCCTATTGACAACACAAGGATCCAATCCAAAACCAAGGGTAGACAAAGTGCACACAATGGATATTAAATCCCAAACCAAAATATAAGAGGAAACACATCCCGTTCGAAGTAACCGAGTGTTTAACTGAATTACAACCAAGTGCACTACCCAAGGAATACAAAGGGCTGAACCATAAAACACAACAACCCCCTCTCATAAAATAACATCATCTGGAAGACTTACATACACAATTAACCGATTTCCCCAAAAATGTGAACAAAAGAAATCATAATTTAAATAGAGAATTCAAGCAGGAAATAAATCTGCTATTAGGATTTCCTAAATCCAATTTCAATTTCATTAAAATATAATAATACATTTCCCACAATAAACTAACTTAATACAACTTCAATTATAGACAATAGAGAAATTAAATCTAATTGTCTATTTCAATTTCTCAATTACATTTTAATAAAAACCAATTTCTTTTCCATATCATATCATTTAAAAATTATCTACTTTGTACATTTGCATGCATTTATTATAATAAAATATCCATTTATATATATATATATATATTTAATTATTTAAAAAAGAATTACAATTTCCAACAATTACAAAAAATATATATTTATATTTATATATATATACATATATATATAAATATATAATAAATATATACTTACATACATATATATATATAATATATATTATATTTTTAAAAAAAATATTAAAAAATCGAAATCAAAATTCATAAAGGCGGATGAAGTCAATAGCTGGTTGTTTACACAGCCGACACCCTTTACAGGGCCGCGACTGTGGGAGGTAGCCCTGGGCTGCCTCCATAGTCTACCTCCCTATGGGAGTGATAGCTGTGGGGATAGCCACGGCCTCCCCCCAAATGCATTGATAACAAGAAATCTACAGGGAGTTTTTAATAACATATATAAAGATATATGTATATATATTGTTGCCCAATTTTCACGTACGGGCTCAATCAGGCAGGATTAATTGTGTCTCAGATGTTCATAAGGGCCAAGTGGGGCATTTGCATCAAGGGTTAGGTCATGCATTTGATGACATTTCACAGGGAGCTTAGTTGAAAAGCATGCCTCAATCAGTTTTGGCATAAAATCCATCAAGGAAGAAAGTTGGCAAGACCCTCCTATTATCTTGCCGACTGGTAGTGCGTCCTATGTGGTTGAATGGGCCAGTTCACCAGGGGCATTCAGGTCGCCATGACTCTTTATGTGTCTCTCCGCGTAGGATGTCTCACCGAAGGTAGCTCACAAGGTTGGCGTCGGGGAGATGTTTGTGTTCGCAGTGATGTCTCAGTGACCAAGCACGAGTTTCGGCTAGATGGAACGATCTTTGGCAAAGGGTCTGGCCGAAAGGCCAAGGTCTTAGCAAAGTAGGAGCTCGGGGCAAAGGAAAATGAAGTTTCCATGAAGTCTTGGCGAAGGCAGAAGGTCTCACCGAAAGGATGCCTTCGGCGTATGTAAGCGGGCTTTGCTAGGAGGTCTTACCGAAGATGAAGGTCTCGCCGACAATCGTTCATGAGGTGGCGTCAGCAAAGGAAGCGAGCTTCAATGTGAGGTCCTGGCGACTAAGAAAGGTCTTGCCGACTGTTGTGGACAAGTGGTGGTCCCCCCCGCGGAATGGTCCGAGCTTGCCAGGAGTTGAGGCTTTCGCCATGATGTCTTGCTGACTATGAGAGGTCTCCCCGAAGGGGCTCTCAGCGAAAAGAAGAGACTTCGGTGTAAAGTCTCACCGACAGGAGTCAGGTCTCAGTGACAAAGAAGGTTGGCATCAGGGGTTTGCTTCGCTGAGAAGTCTGCCCGACAGAAGGAGGTCCCACCAAAGGTCTAAGCCTGGCGATAATTTTTGCCTTCGGCAGGAGGTCTGGCCGAAACGAAAAAGTCTTACTGAAGGGTTAGTCTTCAATATGACATGAGGGGCTCAGGGAGAGGTCTCCCCGATGTGGGATTGTCATGCCAACATGAAATGAAGGCCTCGACAGAAGGGGATTCCATTTCCACGAGGTCTCGCCAATATGATAAGGTCTCCCCAAAGTGCTCTCGGTTCGGCAAAAGGAAGCTTTGAAGTCTCACCAACGGAAGGGAGTCTCGGTGACACGGGGTGAATTTGGCATAGGCCCTCACCGAAAAGAGGAGTTCGCTGAGATGTCTGGGAGAAGCTGAGTGGTCTTGGTGAAGGACGACAGCATCGGAAAAAGGTCTCCCCGACTGAAGAGATAGCAAAGGTCTCACTAAGGGGAATGGATATCGGCATAAGGTCTTGCTGACCCAGGTGTCTCGCCGATGGAGTAGGAGCCCTTCATGAGATGGTGGTCTTAGTGTGAGGTCTCACCGACCTAGCGATGTCTCCCTAACTGAGGGGAAGGTAAACTCATCTCTGAAAGATTTAGGGGCTCGGCAAAACTTCTCACCAACTCGAAAAGGTCTCACCGAAACAAGATTGGGCTCAGAAAGAAATAAAGATATCGCTGTGAGGTCTGGGCGATTATGACGGAGTCTTGCTGAAAGGAGAAGGAGCTGAGCCCGGAGAAGAAGACTGAGCTCAGTGAGAAAAGGAGGACATCGTCATGATGTCTCACCGACCTGATAGGGTCTCACAGAAAGGAAATAAGCCCAGGGAGAATAAAGTGACATCGCCATGATGTCTCACCGACCGACAGGAAGTCTCATCGAATGAAATGAATGGAGATCGGGGAGAGCAGAATGGGCTTGGTAAAAGGTCTTGCCGAGGGGTGAAGGTCTCAGCGATGAGAGAGATATCTGTAGACTCCTAGGGGTTCGCCATGAGGTCTTCCGGATAGCGCTTGTCTTGGCGACCACAGAGGCGATATCGGTCTGACTTTTGGGCTCGCTATGAACTCTCATCGACGGTTTCAAGCTATGTCGATTATCGCGGGAAGGTATAATCGCATCGGGGAGACACGATTAGTGTCTCACCAACATGAGATTCTACAAAGAGAGAGCTTTTGACCACTTGAAATCTATGTGGCTCGAGTTCAACCAATCAAATGGGAGCTAAAGGTGAGTCATGGCAGTCTGACCAGGAAGAGGAGGATTAACAGAATGAAAGGAAACGTGTATCTATTCTGAGCTCAGGAGCATTCAAAGTATCTCGCTAGGGGATTCAAAGGTGGACACGAGGAGCAGAAGTAAATGCGGTGGTTGCAGAAAGATCTAAAGAAGACCATTCATGGAAGCGACTCTTCACCGACATGGACAGCGAGGTTACACATCGAACACAACATTAACTCCATTAAAAAGATCTATGGGAGATCTTTCTGAGCCTGATATTTTTGTAAGCCCAGAGGGGTCGACACTCTTTTGTATATAAGGAATATTTTCCTTCTTGTAAAAAATGGGGTTCTCCTAATGCTTTTTCTGAACTCTGTGACTTTTCAAGTCCTCTCTCAGATTAGCCAACTTTTGTAACTCAATTTTGGAGATGAAATTCAGTAAAAACCTTGATTGTTATTGATTTGAAGCTCTTGCCTACTCTCTCTTTGCATTTTTGTGTTCAGTTAGCTGATTGATCAAGCTTTTAGTGAGGTAAATATTGATTTCCTTCGAGCTTTGTCTCAGATTTTAGAACCTTTATGCAAAAAGCATGTTTTGGCAGGTCACAAATTGTCAAAAGATGTAATGAATTTTAGATGTGAAATTAACTTTCCTTCTAGGAATATTAGCACCAAGACCTGTTTGTGAAACACTTTTGCAAAAATATATGCGGAAGTGAGTTGTGCAAATTTATCTTCAATCATTGCAAGCAAGTGTATGAAGTCTGGTTTCAAATCCAAGTAACATTCGGTGTATTACCATAGGTTTTACTTTTACTTTTACGCACTCTTTCTCCCTTTCCCTTTAAAGAATCAGTAGTTTTAGGTGATGACCCAACAAGGAAGCCGGCCTTCTCCGGAGGTTCATTTCAGCTTCAGGTGACTCACAGCCTTGAAATGATCCCATGTTTCTCCAAAAGGCTCATTTTTCATAACTTTGCATAGGGTGCATTTCTGGGTGATAACATATATATTTGTATATATATATTTTTGATAACATGAATGCTCCAGTTGGAAAAATTATTTTCACAAAAATATTTCTACACGAAATATTTACAAAATTATACAGAGGTTTCTATTTCCCAGCCAAATAAAACTAATTGGGAAGAAAAAATAATAAACTTCTACAAGAAGATCTTTTCCCATACAAACAAGATTTTCCACAAACTTTGACAGGAAGATTTTAAATCCATTCCTATAGAGATTTTCCAAATCTTCTATTGTTTTCCCTCTGAGATTTCTACTATTTTTAAAAAAAAAAATTCCTACAAAGGCTCTCAGATTTCACTATAAAAATTTTCTGGGTATTCTATTTTTAAAAGTCAATTTCTAGAGAAGCTCTAAAATTTTCATGGTAATTTTCCAAACACAACAATATTTCAAATTTACAAAATATATTAAAGCTTCTACACAGCCAACATATTCTTCTTGTATAGGAAATCTTTCCAATTTGCATAACAATAATTTTTTTTTTAAAGAACCTGTTTCCAGATGCTTGAGGGAATGATGTTTGAAGTAGAGCTTTGCCTTTAGATTCCAATTTATCAAAGCTTCTTCCAAAATATCCACTTTTCTAGAAAGAAGAAAACAAAACTAGATCCAAAATTTCCTGAGAACTTCCTCTAATTTTCAACAACCTCTTTCTTAAAAAATATCTTTTCTCATTGCCGTGAAGTAGCCTCTTTCCTCTTTTGAGTTAATGCAAATATTCTCTCTCAGAATTAATTTCCAAAAACAGTGTTTAATTCTTTTTCTTTAACACATGTCACAAATAAAATATCTTTCAACCAAATCATAGATATTTCCTCTAAGATAATTACTAGATATTTATGCATTTAATAATTTATAATTCACATATTAATTTCTAATTAAATTTAATCTAATTAATTTAATCACTTTATTTATTTATTTTTTGAAGGGGTAAAAATTTATTCAATCAAATCCAAGATATAGAGCAAAGGTCGTAGGCCCACCAAACAAGGAACACAACCAAAAAAACCAACAACAGTACTACAGACTCCTGTCTTCCAATAATAACCTCTCCAGGGTCCCAAGATAATCAGAAGGCAACTCATCCCTTCCACTAATGTTCCAACCATCCACATTCTCTGAGGCCCACTTTGCCAAACAGTCAGCCACTCTGTTCCATTCTCTAGGGATATGACAAAAGGAGACAAAATCCACGAAACTGCATAAACTTAGAATCTGTCTAACCATTGAGGCTAATTGCCAACTAACATCATCCAAACTTTGGTTGTTCAGCATATCTGCAATAATTTGAGAATCTGACTCACAGATAATCTTCCTCCAGCCTAAAGAGAAACCTCTCTCAATAACAATCTTAATATAAAGGGCCTCCATAAGATTATTAGAGTGTTGCCCTTTGTAAACAGAGAAGAAAAAAACTGTACCACCATCATTACCTCTACCTATACCACCAATACCAACATGTCCAAGGTTCCCACGAGAAGAACCATCTGTATTAATATTCAGGACCCCAACTGGGGGAAGTGTCCACCTCCCATTACGAAAAACCCACTGCTTGACATGTTGGGGTCTTTTTCCAGCAAAGCAACCCCTTCTACTATCCCTCAGGTTCAAATTCCTCACTATAGCATAGTCACCATGATCAATATTTTCAGACATATCACACTTAGCAAAGATAGTCTCCTGAAGCTTGCTAATTATCTTCTGCCACAATTGAAAACTTCCTAATTTGGAGCCACAAAAAACTCTACGGTTCCTTTCCAGCCAAAGGTTCCAGATAATGAAAATAGGCCCTATAGCCTAGGCCACCTGTAGGAAAGATGTCTTCCCTAGAGGCCTGCCCATACTTTCCCAAAATTCAATTAGGGAGGTAGCATGAATACAACCATGATGCCAAGCATCCCACCACCTGTGCCATATCTCTCTAGAAAAGGCGCAGAGAAAGAGAAAATGGGAAGTACATTCCTCACTGTGCAAGAAAAGGAAGCAAATAGAAGGTCCCTGAAAACCTTGCTTGCGAAGATTCTCCCAAGTGAGGCATTTCTTCTGAGCAACCAACCATAAGAAAAAATTGCATTTGGGCCAAGAAAAGTTGTTCCATACCTTCTTCCACTAGGGCACCTCAGCTAGACCATGTAAGTTTCTATCTAGCATAGCATAACCTTGAGCAATAGTAAATTTACCTTTTGGGCTAGGACTCCAAGCCAACATGTCCCTCTCATTAAGGGAGCTGCAGAACCTACCCTCCAAGAGTCTAGCCAGATCAACACGATCCTCATCAGAACCTCCCATGGGCCACTCCTAAGGATCCTTCAAGCAAGTCACCTCCACCTGACCAATACGCTTTACAATTTTAAATTGTTGGACACCTTAATCCACCCAGCATCAGTAAAAATATGGAAAAGATGTTGAAACTAAGGGAAGGTAGAAAGAATGGGAGGGTGGCCATCCCAAGAGTCCAGCCAAAATAGAGCATCAAATCCTCTATTACAGATCCAGAAGAGACCATCCTTAATAAGCTGAGCTCCCTTTTTAAGAGTATCCCATACACAAGATCCTTTGCCCAACAAAGCAAGCCACGACATATCCTGACTATCATCACCTAGAAGATACTTGTGGGCAAGAATCTTGGCCCAATTCTGATCCTAATTATTACACCACCTCCAGTATAGCTTAGCTGCCAAGGCTGTGACAACAAGAGCCATAGACTTTAGACCAAGGCCCCCAGCATGCTTCGGCCTACAAACAAACTCCCACTTGACTAAACTCCACTTCGAGGATAGAAGGCTGCTAGACCAAAGGAATTGACGAGATAGAGCATCAAATTCCTTCACAAAGGCGGAAGGGGGAACCTGCACACAACACCTGTAAATGGGGAGAGACTACACCAAAAAATTTAGGAGAATCACTCTCCCAGCAGAAGATAGCCATCTGTAAGTCCAGTGACTAACCTTACTTCAGAATTTATCCAAAATCCCCTGCCAGTAATCTTTATGCTGAAATCCCAAAGCCAAAGGAATCCCAAGGTACATCAAGGGAAGAGAACCTATTTGAAATCTAAGGATCCTAGCAATCCTGCTCTGAATAAGCCGAGGAGTATTAAATAAATAAATGGAAGATTTACCATCATTGACACTCTGACCTGAAGCTTTCAAATAGATGTCTAAAGCTCTCCTGAAGTTCAGAGCCTCACTAATTCTAGCCATGCCCATCAAACTAGTATCATCCACAAACTGAAGATGAGAGTAAGGAGGAAGATTATTGTTCCAACTCCAACCTTGGATAAGACCTTGCCTCACCTGAGATTTAAAAAATCTGCCAAGACCCTCCGCCATGATAATGAATAAATAAGGAGATAAAGGGTCCCCTTGCCAAAGTCCCCAAGATGCACTAAACAATTCTGAAGGTTGCCCATTAATAAGAACTGCAAAAGAGGACGAGGTCACACAACTAAGAACCCAATTCACCCACTCCTCTTCAAAGCCAAATGTTGGAATTGTGTGCCTCAATCTCACAGGCTGAAACCTCTGAAAGAGCAAAGTTGGTGTGACATACTTTCTGTCTGGCTGACTAGCAGTTGTGTAACTTTGTGGAATGCTTATGTCACTAAGACATTGCTGCTGAATTGCTGACTGCAGCCATCGATGTGACTTTTCTATCGCTGTGACATTTCTATCTCTCTCCGCTCAGGGAGATCTCTGGTTGATGGTTTGGTTATACACTCGAATTCATCGGGGAGACTCTTGGCCGAAAGGTTTGCTTCGGTATGACGTCTCAACAATATGATATGTCTCGCCGGCAGCGTTACACTCGGAGTCATCGGGGAGAGGCATGGAGGTTTGGTAAGAACTATTGGCGATGGATGTAAGTCTCACCAATGGGTATATTGCTTCGATGTGACCTCTTGGTGAAAGCGGTAGTCTCTCCATCTGTTCTGTGTTTGATATGAATATCGGTATGACCTCTCGTCGATAGCGATGGTCTTGCCGATAGTGCTACTTGTGATGATCATCGATATGACGTCTCAGTGATATGGCTTGTCTCGCCAATAGCTTTGCTCGATGAATATCAGTATGACATAAAGATCTATGAGACTCTTGGTGATAGGAGAACTCTTGCTGATAGAAATTCACAAGATGGTTTTGCATTCGGTATAACGTCTTGCCAAAGGTGACGACTCTTGCTGATATCGATAGTTGGGTCTTGTGGCATCAGGGAGACATGGTTAGTGTCTCACCAACATGCGAATATCTTTTGAACGCTTTTGACCGATTGGAAGACTGTCTTACGTGGTGTGTCTTTGACCAATCAGAGAAGTAGAATGGGAATTGCTAGCAATTGGACTGTTGTGGCCGTTCCTGTGAGGAAGATCAACAGACCATGGATGACATGGATATACTCAGAGATTGAAGATTGTGATCGGTTCAGTGAACAGTCGGATGAAAATTTTGATCGGTGATCAGTGTGTGTGAATTGCATTCTAAGAGAATTGTAACTTGAATGTTCTGTACAAGGTTGATCATTGAATCTGCTGCTGTAAATTGACATCAGAAAGATAAGTCTAATCTTTGTATGTAATTTCCATTACTGTAATACAAAGAGGATTTTCTTGGTGTGGTGGGTTTTTCTCCTGTAAGGGTTTTCCGACATAAATTTGATGTTCATCTATATATGTTCATTTCTCTTTTTCTATTATTTCTTTCAAGTGTATCATAATTGGACTGTAATTGAAAATTTAAAGTCACCTCTACATTCTTACTTGAGGTTTTGACGTTAGGAGAGTTAGTTCCACACCTTAGCTTTCCTTACAAGTGGTATCAAAGCCTGGCTAGTTGTGTTATCCTTGTGGGTATGTTGGGTTTTTTGTGTCAATTATGTTCAATGGGATTCTTGTAGAAGTCTGGTAATTCAAATTACAGGTTAAGATGGCAAGCACACCAGGAAAGATTGAAATTGAGAAATTCAATGGCAGCAATTTTGAGTTGTGGAAACTTAAAATGGAAGATCTGTTGGTTGATCGTGATCTTTGGGTTGTTGTGTCTAGAACAAAGCCTACATGAATGAAGCAAGAGGATTGGGACCTTGCAGATAGAAAATCAAAGGGGCTAAGAAGGCTCTGTTTAGCAGACTCTGTTCTTCTGAATGTTCATGAAGAAAAGACTGCATCTTCCTTGTAGAAAAGATTGGCAGCTATTTATTAGGGCAAGTCCTTGGTGAATAAATTGTTCTTGAGGAAGAAGCTGTACACTTTGAGAATGTAGGAGGGAGGGTCTATTGCTGATCACTTGAACTCTTTCAACATGCTGATTGCACAGTTAGCATGTGTGGGTTTGAAGATTGATGAAGAAGATCATTGTAAGCTGTTATTATGTTCTTTGCCAGATTCTTGGGATCACTTGGTGATGGCTATTGGGAGTATGACATCCACTTTTAAGATGGAAGATGTTGTTGCTTCTTTGTTATCAGAAGAGATGAGAAGGAAATATTCTGAGATGGAGAAGGAGGCTCTTGTTGTTAGAGGCAGATCGAAAGAAAAAGGCAAGAAGAAAGACAAGAAGTCCAAATCCAAATCAAAGGGGAGATCAAAGTCTCCTAGCAAGAAGTCCAAGGTGAAGTGCTGGAATTGTGGGCAACCTGGTCATGTCTGAAAGGATTGTAAAGAGGAGAAAAAGAAGAAGAAGTATTCTTCTGACAATGATTCTTCTCAAAGTGATGTAGATGCTTTCATTGCAACCTTGGCTACACAGGCATCAGATGATGTTTGGCTGATTGATTCAGGAGCATCTTTCCACATGACATCTCATAGAGACTAGTTCATGAAGTATGAAAAATACGATGGTGGAAAGGTGTATTTGGAAAGTGATTCATCTTTGGAAATAGTTGGTCATGGAAGAGTCAGAATTCAATTTCCTGATGGAAGAGTGAAGGGAATCAATGATGTAATGCATATACCAAATCTAGCTCGAAACTTACTTTCGGTTAGTATGCTGAATGATATTGGAGTGAAAGTCATGTTCTCTGGAAATGGCTGCAAGATAATTAGAGGCTCTATGGTGCTAGCAAGGGGTTTTCATTTTGGTACCTTGTATAAGCTAGATGCACATGCTGTGCAATGCAACAGTGTCTCTGCAAAGTCACAAAAAGCTACTCATGGGGAAAAAGAGGAAAAAGTTCCTAATAGTGTAAACTCTATGGAAGTTAAACTTCCAACAGAAAAGACTATGCTCTGGCATCATATGCTAGGCCACATTGGAGAGAAAGGTTTAAAAACCTTGAAGAATAAAAACCTAGTTGAGGGGCTTGAAGATTGTAACCTCGAATTCAAGTTTTGTAAACATTATATATATGGTAAACAACACCGTGTTTCATTTTACTCTAGTCCTCACAAATATTTTGGTTCACTTGATTACATTCATTCTGATGTTTTTGGTCCAGTGAATGTTCTTTCTCTGTCTAAATCAAGATATTATGTATCGTTCATTGATGATTATTCGAGAAGAGCACTTGTTTATTTTTTGAAAAGTAAATAAGAAGTGTTCAGTCGGTTTAAGGAATTTAAAAACCTTGTAGAAAATTAGACTGGAAGAAAAATAAAATGTTTAAGGACTAACAATGGCGGTGAGTTTTGTTCTGATGATTTTGAGAGGTACTGTAAAGATCATGGGATTAAAAGACACAAAACTACACCTTACACTTCGCAGCAAAATGGCAGTGCTGGCTTGGAGGAGAAGTTTAGGATGAGGCAGCTACAACATGTTAGATTACGGAGAAAAAAATTCTCCTATAGCTAAGTTGATGTCCATTAGATTTATTTTGTCACTTGCAGCAGCATATGACTTAGAGATTGAACAAATGGATGTGAAGACAACATTCTTCATGGTGATCTTGAAGAAGAAATTTATATGTCCCAACCTGAGCACTTTGTGGAGAAAGGTAAAGAAAAATTGGTTTGCAAGTTGAAAAAATATCTGTATGGATTAAAGCAGTCTCCTAGAATGTGGTACCAGAAGTTTGACACTTTTGTTTTGTCATTGGGATTTGTAAGATCAAAATCTGATCATTGTGTGTATTACAAAGTGAAAGTGATCGAGTTCTTATTATTGCTCTCTATGTTGATGATATGTTGTTCATAGGCAATAGTAAGTTAATGATTTCTGATCTTAAGTCTCAGTTGTCTGCAAAGTTCAAAATGAAAGATCTTGGTGCAGCAAGGTATATTCTGGGAATGGAAATAACCAGGGACAGGAAGAGTAGAAAATTTTGGCTCAGTCAGAGTAAGTATGTTAAGACCGTTCTAGAGAGATTTTGTATGAATGATTGCAAGTAGCTAGTTGTTCCAGTTTTGCAGGGAACAAAGCTATATGTTGAAGACTGTCCAAAATCTCCTACTGAGATGGAGGACATGACCAGTGTGCCTTATGCTAGTGTTGTTGGTAGTCTAATGTATGCAATGGTTTGTACAAGACCAGAAATTTCCCAAGCAGTGGGAGTACTTAGTCAGTTTATGGCTAATCCTAGAAGAACACATTGGGATACTGTGAAAAGAGTATTCAGATATTTGAAGGGCACTTCAAAATATGCTTTGTGTTACCATGGCAACTTGGTTGAATCACAGAGGACTCTCAGCATTCGAGGCTATGTGGATTCTAATTGGGCAGGGGACATTGACAACAGAAGATCCACCAGTGGATATATTTTCATGATGAATGGTGGTGCAGTGAGTTAGATGAGTAAGTGGCAGGTTGTAGTCACTTTTTCCACTACAAAGGTAGAATACATGGCAGCAACACACACCTATAAAGAAGCAATTTGGTTAAAACGTTTGTGTTCTAACATTGGTTTTGATGCAGGGAAAATAACAATCTACTATGACAGTCAGAGTGCTATTTGTTTGGCAAAGAATCCTACTTTCCATGCCAAGACGAAACATATAGATGTACAGTATCATTTTGTATGAGATATGGTGGAGGATGGAAAGGTCTCTTTAAAAAAATTGGATACTCTGGAGAATGTTGCAGATGCATTGATGAAGCCAGTGAGCACAGACAAGTTTAGGTGGTGTGCTAGTTCGATGGGCCTGAGTGCCCATGAATTTTAGTAGTTTTGTTGTGCTCTGGAGGTGCCTGTGTGATCTTCATCAAGTGGGAGTTTGTTGGAATTGTTTGCCTCAATCTCACAGGCTGAAACCTCTGAAAGAGCAAAGTCGGTGTGACATACTTTCTGTCTGGCCAACTAGCAGTTGTGTAACCTTGTGGAATGCTTATCTCACCGAGACATTGTTGTTGTCTTGCCAACTGGAGCCATCGCTGTGACTTTTCTATCACTGTGACATTTCTATCTCTCTCTGCTCGAGGAGATCTCTAGCTGACAGTTTGGCTATACACTCAAAGTCATTGGGGAGACTCTTGGCCAAAAGGTTTGCTTCGGTATGACATCTCAACGATATGATATGTCTCATTGACAACATTACACTCAGAGTCATCGAGGAGAGGCATGGAGGCGCAGTAAGAACTCTTGGCGACAGATGTAAATCTCGATGATGGGTATATTGCTTTGGTGCGACCTCTTGGAAAAAGCGGTAGTATCTCTGACTATTCTGTGTTCGATATGAATATTGGTATGACCTCTCGCCAATAGCGATGGTCTTGTCGATAGCACTGCTTGTGATGATCATCGGTATGACATCTCAGTGATATGGCTTGTCTCGCTGACAGCTTTGCTTGATGAATATCAATATGACATAAAGATCTATGAGACTCTTGGTGATAGGAGAACTCTTGCCGATAGAAATTCACAAGATGGTTTTGCATTCGATATAACGTCTTGTCGAAGGTGATGACTCTTGCCAATATCGAAAGTTGGGTCTTGTGGCATCGGGGAGACATGGTTAGTGTCTCACCGACATGCGAATATATTTTGAATGCTTTTGACCGATTGGAAGACTGTCCTACATGGTGTGTCTTCGACCAATCAGAGAAGTAGAATGGGAACCGCTAGCAATTGGACTGTTGCGGTCGTTCCTGTGAGGAAAATCAACAGACCACGGATGACATGGATATACTCAGAGATTGAAGATTGTGATCGGTTCGGTGAACAGTCGGATGAAAAGGTCGGTGGGTGATCAGTGTGTGTGAATTGAATTCTGAGAGCATTGTAACTTGAATGTTCTATACAAGATTGATCATTGAATCTGCTGCTGTAAATTGACATTAGAAAGATAAGTCTGATCTCTGTATGTAATTTCCATTACTGTAATACAAAGAGGATTTTCTTGGTGTGGTGGGTTTTTCTCCCATAAGGGTTTTCCCACGTAAATCTGATATTCATCTGTGTTTGTTCATTTCTCTATTTCTATTATTTCTTTCAAGTGTATCTTAATTGGATTGTAATTGAAAATTTAAAGTCACCTCTGCATTCTTCTCTGAGGTTTTGACGTTAGGAGAGTTAGTTTCGCACCTTAGCTTTCCTTACACCAAAAGCCAAGAGAATTTTATGTAAGAACTCCCAACTCACCCGATCATAAGCTTTATCCATGTGAAGTTTAATAAACATAGCCTTCTCCTTAGAGGAAGCCATAGAGTGAATAACCTCCATTGCTATCACAACACCATCCAAGATTTGTCTTCCTCAAACAAAACCCCCTGCTCAGCAGAGATGAAAGCACAAAGGAGTGGTTTGAGCCTCTTAGCAATCAATTTGGTGATGATCTTGTAGACAACATTACATAAAAGCAATAGGCCTGAATTGATCCAATCGATTAGCCCCCTCCTTCTTAGGTATGAGAGCCAAAAAAGTAGAATTTAAATATTTAAGAATTTGTTTGTTCCTATGTGATTCTTGAACCACATCGAGGAGATCGAACTTTATTATCTCCCAAAATTCTTGAAAGAACTCAATCGGAAACCCATCTAGGCCAGGAGCCTTACCTTTTTTCATATTAAACACAACTTTCTCCAATTCAGATAACAAGATGGGACACAAAAGAGCCACATTCATCTCATCAGAGACTAGGTGGGGAATATAATCCAAGATGGCCATCTCCTCAGCCCTAGCTACAAGATCCTCTCTAGTAAACATATTTGAAAAATACCTGATAGCTTCCCTAGAAATTTCTTCACCAGAAGAGAGCTAAGCCCCTTCAAGTGAAACAAGAGAGGAGAAAGAATTCCCATACCTTCGAGCCTTTACCGAGTTATGAAATAAATAAGTGTTCCTATCCCCCTCCTGAAGCCAATCAACACAAGATATTTGCTTCCAGAAAATCTCCTCCCGAAGCTCCCACTCTTCTAATCCCTTAAGAGCCAAGAACTCATCTTTACTTAGATCAGAGGTCAACCCTTGGTCCCAAATCTGACGAGTGACATTATCAAACTTGTACTGAGCAGCAATCTTTTGAGCATGCAGTTTCCCAAAAAATTATTTATTCCACCTCTTAAGCCTATATTTCACATGTTGAAGCCTCCTACTAAAAGTAAACATGGTCGTACCATGAGAAGGAATCCCTTCATACCACCAATCCAACATAAGATCCTGTAGCGATTGATCTCTTAACCACATCAATTGAAATTTGAAAGAAGGGTTTTTGGAGACCCCATATGAGGTGGCAAAGAACTTGATAGGCCAGTGATCAGAGCCCCTCCAATCAAGAATTTCTGAAATAGTGGACCACCTGTTATTCATCCAATAGTAGGAAACTAGAAATCTATCAAGCCTTTCTGAAATAGCCTCAACACCACACCTCCTATTATTCAATGTAAATACGCCATTGGTTGGCTTCATGTCAATGAGATTCAGGAAACCAATATTATCTCTGAGTAAATTTGAAGAAGGGTCCAGCCTGGCTAACCCACCACATTTTTCATCCAAACTAGTAACAACATTAAAATCACCAGCCAAAATCCATGGGAGAAATGGGTCCAGGGACCAGATGAAATTGATGTGAGTCCAAAGATGTGACTTACCTAAAAAATCCATAGGAGAATAAATATTGGATAAAAGGCACCTTTCTCCAGTCTCAAAGCTAGAGGCGACCATAGAAATGGAATACTAGTTAGAAATCCACCATAAGGGGGAAACCTTCCTTGGGTTCCAGAAGGAAGCCACCTCCCCTAAACTGCCCTGAGCACCCACCCCCTGCCAATAGCCCTGGGGCCAAATACGCGAGGCACAATTAGCCAAACCATCCACTGTAAGCTTGGTTTCCTGAATAAAGACAATGTCAGGCAATGCCAGGAGACTGATACTCAATGAATCTGTGAACAACCTTTTGTCTAGGGATGTTGTTCAACCCCCTTACATTCCATGATAAAACAATCATTTATGGGGTTGGGAGAAATGGGAATCAATGGGTTTCACAGACCCTGACTCAACCAATGTATCATCCATAATCTTGACCTTCTATTGATCGATCTTCCTTCCACTCCTTGATGGTTTGTCTAGAGGCCCCTTTTTAAAGTATTTCTATTGTAGGCCTAAGGTAGGAGAAGCTTTGTTACCCTTCATAGAATCTGAGGTCCCCTTAGTGGTAGGGGGAACAGAAGCCAACACAATTGTACCTGCTAGAACCTGTGACCCCCGGACATCTCTGATATCCTAAACTTGAGAAGGAAAATCCATAGCCAACTGTCCAGCCTATTGATCCCCTGAAGATAAAATCTGATCCTCATTCTTTGCATCCTCATCCTGAACCTCATGCTGACCCTTAGCCCCAGAAGAGAGCTCAACTAGAATTCCCTCCTCTTGGACCAAGTCATCAAGAACATCAAACCTGTTAAAAAAGCCATCATTTTGTCTATCCATCCAGGTTCTCTTCTTGCCTTTGCCTTTGTTATGAGACTTAACTGGAATAAAACCCTCCTTATCTATAGGTCCATCAGACAAAGGAGCCTTCCCCTTATCCTCCCTAGGAGGTCCAGAGGCAGCCAAGGGGGAAGATTTATTTCTGGGACATTTGCGATGTAAATGACCATATTCATGACAAATTCTACATCTAAATGGTAGAGTCTTGTAATCCAATTGTTGGATCCAAGAAGATGATCCCATGAAAATCTCCATAGAATCTGGTAACAGATTATTTAAATCAACTTCTACACAAATACGTGCAAAATAAATTACCTATTGTGTAGTTTTCGCACAGACGCCCCGTTGAAAGCAGGGACCCCCTTTCGCTTTAGTTTTGGTGTTTTGGCCTTTTCTTTTTGAGGTTTTGTCTTTCCTAGGCATGTGCTTAAATTGTTTATTTTGATTGCCTAAGTGTTTTCCCCACATTATTCATTGAAAATCTTAAGTTCTGGATGAATTTCGGGCTTTTGCTCGGATTCGGGATTTTCTGCCCTGGTCGGATTTTCCTGGATCTTGCTTGGACTCCGGCTGGAACCTTGTTGTTCGAGGATTTTTGATCTTCACAGATTACCACATGGTCCATATTTTTCTAGATTCTACCCTGTCGTCGAATTCCTGAATTCCTTCTCTGGCTGTCTTACCGACTGCATTAATGGCTCCGTGCGTGTTTTGAGAGATGTATTTTAACTTGATTCTGAGGTCTTTTATGCCATCCTGTTCCTTATTTTCCCTCGTTGAGCTTAGAAGTTCTTTCTTGCTGGTATTTGGTTGGGATTTTGGGGCATTCAGCTTTGACTTGATTGATTTGGTGGTGATTTCTTTTGCATTATCGCCTGTGTTCATTGTGGACACCATTGAAGCTTCACGTTTACTGATTCTCATATCGGTTTCCAGTTTATCATGGTATGTGTCTGATTGCTCTGCTTTGAATTGAATTATGAATGGCACGTTGGTATTGTGAGGGCTTGTGGGATTTGAATTCCTATGTATTTGTTTATTTCATGCTAGGTTTGTTCAGTATTGCATCCTTTGTCATCTCCCAGGCGAGTTTTGAGTTCATGTGTCCATCTGCATTTTAATGAATCATGCCTGAGAGTAATTAGTAAACCCTAGTGATGACTGAACAGTGGAAACAACTAAATTCTGAGCTTGCCTGTGTGCTAATGGAAGATGACTAGGGTTTCAGACCTAGGGCAGTTCCATATCAGGTGATTTCATCTTAAGATTGACCTAGAATGCAAAGAAAACTCATGAAAGGCTCATCCCCGACTTGCCCTAAGTTAAACTTTTCGAAATCCATAGTTGGTTCAGTGTCTGGATGAAATCGGGACTCTCCATCCCTTCCGGATTCCCTTCGTTGTGACCATTCGAGATCGCTGAGATATCATATCGACCACCTTGAAGTTCACCGAAGTGGTCTTCCTAGGTTCATTTTGAATCGTCGTGACACTATCATTTTTACACTGATGAAATCTTGTATGCATATCATTCGGCGAGACCCTTGCTTTTGCCAAGACCTCACTCCGTAAGAAAATGTGTCATCGACATGCTAGTTCATGTTCCCTTTCAGCAAGACAAACCCTGTCGCCAGGAGGTCATAGCGGGATCCAGTGGCTTTACCGATATTCTTTTTCTTCACCAAGACATCTGTCCTTTGGCGAGACCTCCCACCGAGCAATTTTTCTTTCATCGAGCTTTGTTCTTTTAGTCACTGTAACCCTTCGAGGTCGGTGAGATGTCATGTAGATTTTTTTGTGTCACATCGAAGCCCTTCGTGGGTTTTCATTTGGTCGCTCGGACACTACAATTCTCACACTGAAGTATTTTTGTCGGCAAGACAAACCCATCGCCAAGAGCTCATGGCAGGCTACTTTCGTCTTGCCGATCTTCTGTAAGTTCACTGAGACCTCCCCCTTTCGGTGAGACCTTTCACTGAGCATATTCTGCTCTTACCGAGTGACCTTTTGTCGGGGAGACATTCATGCTTCGCTGAGACCTTACTGCAAGCTCCCTACTCTTGCCGAAATCTTCACTTTCGGTGGGACTCCTAATGATCACCAGGACTTCATAGCGAAACTTTTCTCTTGGCGAGCCCTGATCTTTTGTCGGGGTGACTTCTTTCTGTTGACAAGAGGTTATGCCAATGGAACTCTTCATCGACGATATATAATGTAGTTGCTGGGACCTCTAGCCGAACTCAAATGCCTCACCGAAGGCCCTCCTAGGTTCGTATGTTCACTGTGACTGTATCTTTCTCACACCGAAGGTTTCCCATGTTCTATCGGTAGTCAACGAGACCAAGAGAAGTAGCTAAGACTTCCCCCTAGTCGCCAGGATGTTACACCAAAACCACTAAGTCTTAGTGAAACCTATCCTAGTGACTTCCTTTGGCGAGACTCCTGGGAGTCGCCGAGACTTCTCGGCGAAATGATTAACTCTTGCCAACACCTGCATTCCAGGAATCTCCATTGGTTTGAAATTTTGCAAATTCCGCGGATTTTCGTTGAGTCTAGATTTCTCTGAAATCCGCCATTTCCCCGATTTTTCGAAAGTCTCCTATCTGGCTCGTTCTTCGTGGGAATCCGTCTCTGGCGGATTATCCCAAAAGTTGATGAAACATAAAGAAACGTGAGATAATTGGATCTATTTACAATTTATGATGCATTTGATGATTATTTCATGTCATATTTGGATCTCCCATGTGAATTTATTGATGGAAAATGATCAAGTTTAATGATTAAGTAGGCGTTTCTAGGTTATTCCGTTGGAATCCGTTCGGTCTGGAATTTGCCAGAATTCCTCTCTGGCTCAGATTCCGCAGATGGTCTTGAAACCTGAAATGTGTTATGGTCATTCTATATGAGATTTAATGACACCTTGACTATGTGAGATGCATTCTAATGGAGTTCTGATGGATTAACCTTGCTCTCCTGTGGTTTTTACTGTGATTTTCATGTTGAGTGTAGGATGAATCAAGCAAAGCAGCAACTGGTTCCTCATTATATGATGTAGAGAGGATTAAGCTGGACATTAAGAGCAAGGTCTCAGAGAGTAAGATCACTTCCGCCTGGTCAGAAGTCACTGATACAAACGTTGGCCTCTAGGACTATGAGGAATTTAAAGCAAGGATGGCAGCTAAGGATCCTCCTTTGGTGACTAGAAGGCTGATGGAATCAGGCTTGTCACATGTAGCCGGTTTCCCTTCTACAATGCAATGTTATGAGCTGGTCCTTGAGTGCGCTAGGCACTATGATCAGGATACACGGAGGATTATTGGGCCTCAAGGGAGAGTTGTGGAAAATCTCAACCCGGTCTCCATTGCCCAAACCTTTGATATGCCAAACTAGTCTCATGTGGTGGGATTCACCATTGAGACAGCTCAAGAGTTCTATGATGATCAGACTATGAAGTCACAACAGCTAATCAATTCCTGGCTGGAGAAGCCCAAGTCTCACTACTCCAAATTGCCAAAGTAGCTGTTCAGAGCAAAATTCAAGGAGTACTATGATGCCATCACCTTTCTTAGCAGGGTGCTTGGATTGAAGAGTGATGGTACATTTGAGAATTGGATGTGCCATGTGATTGTGAGGATGGAACAAGAAAAGATTAATTACCATTGGGCAGGGGTCATCAGCCAAGTAATTCACAAACAATTGTCCAATGTGTTGCAAACAAAGACCTTCACAATGACCTCATATTTGGTCTATGCATTGGCTATATTCCATCCCTACAGAGGATTGGACACAAAGGGAATTTTCAGATAGGATATCATTTATGAAGTTTTCCTTGAGTTGTATTTAGGAAGCTCAGACTACAAGAGGGAAAATGATGCATTTACCATGCATATTACTAGAATGCTCCAGGAAGCAGAGCATGTCAGAATTATAGATCAAGCAAAGGAGCTCATCAAGAAATATGGAGCTTGGTTTATTCAATTCCCAACCTTATCTTACATTCGGATTGATGGCTGCCAAAGAGCCCCATACAAACTTCCAAGGTATCCCACTGACCACATTATATTGTTGGAAGTAACAAGACAGATTTGTGATTTTGATGCCACTGTCAAGAAGGACAAACACAAGACAGGGTTTGGTGGGGATTTTCCCCTAAGAATTGGCACTAGAGAGGTTTTTCCTTCCATTGGTTCTTCCCAGGCTTTAGAAGAAGAAATGAGTACTCTTGGTTTGCCTTTCCACTCCAAGAGATCTAGATTTGACATCACAGGAGAAGCTCAAAAGAAGGCTAGTAGAGAATATGGCCATAAGGTTAATTTAGAGGACTACTGGGCCATTTGTGGTGATGAATATGAGGTCAAAAAGAAGAAATTCTCTCAGCTTCCAGTGGATGCAGTCCGATTGTATAATGTAAGGGCAGTGCCTGATCAATTGGAGGATGATGGGAACTTAATTCAGGATCATGCCTATGAGGCAGTAAAAGATAGGCCGATTGGTGATATAGACTGGTTAGAGGAGGAGAAAACAGAACTGAGGCAACTGATGGATCTAGTTCTCAAGGTTACCAAGATGTGGCTCAAACACACTATGTGGGAGTTGGAAAATGAAGGAGTGAAATGCACGTACAACTTGATGGGAGACTTAGATTCCCATTCTACTTCTGAGGAGTCCACGGGGCAGCAAGATCCTAAGGGTAAAGGTAAGTTGGACTCCCCATCCAAGGTCAAGAGTAAAAGTGTTCAAGAAATAGAAATCCAAGAGACAGAAAAATAGAGGAAGCCAATGGCCAAGAAGAGGACGAGGACTAAGAAGTCTGAACAGAAAGAGACTGAGAAATAGAATCCTGAGGCTGATGCTCCTATGCTGAAGAGAAGGAGAATTGTAAAATTATCAGAGAAGGCAAGCTCCAAGGCTGGGGAGGAAGAAGCTTCCCCACTGGTGGTGGATGTTGAAAGTTAGGGAGAGAAGGCCAAAGTATATACAAGGAGGTCTAGGACTCCTTCTCCAAAGAATAGTGTGCCTAAGGAAAATTTTCCTCTTGCCACTCTTCATGAGGAGCAACATGATGATGTGCCTCCCACTCACGAAGCTCAAAGCAAACCAAGTGAACTTGGTGAAGCTAAGGAGGTTGATGAAGATCCAGGCATGGAAGGAGAGGAATTCCATGAGGGAGAACTCTATAGTGCAGAGGTGGAAATTGAAAAAGAAATGCAATTTCCCTTGGTTACATATGTCGAGTCACCAGTTAGGAATGAGGTAGTTGAATCTCCTCTAAGGGAGGAAGAAGCAGAAAAGGTTCCCTCGCCTGCACATGAGGAGGAACATGTTGAAGAAGAAGAGAGGAATAAAGATGAGGCACCTAAGGGTCAACAAGAAGAGGAAAAACAAGCCGAGGGGCAATTGGAGCCTGCTATTCCAAAATGGCTGGACAAAGAGATAAAGAAAAATAGGTTGTGGTAGAAGACATTCCACTTAATTGGGATGCACTACTAGCCATAATTGGAAA
This sequence comes from Sequoia sempervirens, assembly GCA_007258455.2. Taxonomy (NCBI): domain Eukaryota; kingdom Viridiplantae; phylum Streptophyta; class Pinopsida; order Cupressales; family Cupressaceae; genus Sequoia; species Sequoia sempervirens. The sequence goes on along the minus strand of VDFB02266780.1, from coordinate 20,430 downwards.
AGATAAAGGTAAGAAGAAGGCTGGAGTGATCTCAAGGGTTGAAAGGGATGGGGCGCATAACAAAGTTGATCACATCGCCACCCCTGCTCCAGACAAAGATAGAAATGATGTGGTCAGAAAAGATTATAGTGTTCAGACTTTCAATCTAGGACCTACATCAGTTGAGCAGGATATTGAAGACTATGAGGTCTCCAATACAGTTATTGTAGATCGATTGAGGAAGGAAATGAAGACCAAGTAGGAACTTAAGAGAGAAAATGCAAATCTCAAGAAATGTTTGGAGGAATTAATGAAGCCACTGCGGTCCATTAATCCCTCTTCCTCTGCTACAAATCCTCTACCTCAGGAGACCATCACCGAGCTAGAAAAGATGAAAGCATCCACTATTTCCACTGTGAGTTGGTTGAAAGGGGTGCAGGTAAAAGGTGATGAAGCTATCAAGGAGATCTTGTCAATAGGAAAGGATGTTGTTAGGGCAGCTGAGTGGTTGAAGGCTGTGTTGGAACAGGATAAGGAAGATACGGATCTTCTTCTACAAAAAACCAGGACTATAATGGAGTACACCCAAGACGGATTGGTGAGTGACGGGATCCTTCCTTCTTCTAGAACTGCCGAACCATGGGAGTGGTTCAAGATATTGCAAATCAGGTAGAAAGTATTGAAGAAGATTTACAAACAGAGAAGACACATTGATGACACCCTAGCTGGTGTCTACAATGGATCCATTGCCTTCTTTGAGATTATGACGGGAAGAAGGAAGATCACGCCCAAGTACTTGAGCCTGGAGCAGTTGAGGAAGTGGTGGCATGATGTCTATGCACCACTTGATGATGGCCTCGTTTCTGAGCACCAGATGGATGATGCGGCTACCTACCTTGCAGTCATTGATAAGTATTTGGCGTATAGAGTAGATTGGGTTAAGTCGGTCAAAAACTCAAGGGACGAGATTGCGTCTATCGAAAGATGAATTAGGGTTTTTCCCTTGCCACCAGCCACTGGCCTGGATGAGATGTTCTTGAAAGTACGTGAAGTGTTGGGTCTGAATACAAATAATAGGGAAGGAAGCTAATGATGGGCTGCAGCGCGATTTGTGCTTCTCTATTATCTTCCCGTGCATCGTCCAAGCTGCGGATCTCAGGCCAACTTGGACGGGATGTGCATTTAATGCCTGCTTGACCCATTTCGAAGACTCTCTTGGCCGAGTTGTTTTGTCGAGTTATTACTGTAAAACCCTTGCCTGGCCGATGAATTTCTAGGGAATTATTTATATTGGGCATGTCGCCTCATTTGAAAAGGTTAGAAATAGTTAGAAGGTTAGAATTTGTAACCAGAATATAAAGCAGAGCTAGTTAGAAGTAGAGTAAGTTAGTAGGTAGTTTCCCTCAAGCAAATATTGTAACAGAAAGCTAGAATTGTTGGTACAGTGAACAATTTGAATACAAGAAATGACATTGTGATTTGGTGCCATACTTGTTTCTTTTGTTTTGCATGGTTCCTGTTATTCCATTTTTAAAATTTCTTTGAGAAGGTTCATGTTTAGATTAGATTTGGGTTCAATAATGTTTGTGATTTAATACTTGAATGTTGTAGCAATCCTTTAGTCCATACTTTTCGCAACCAACTGATTGTTAGTTGCTTTGCAAAGTTAGCCTGGACTTCATATTCCGTATGCTTAGTTCAATTGTGAGGATTTTTTCATTTCAACTGCAAAAAAAGGGCTGTTGAATGAATGCTCATAATTTGAAAATCTTAACACCTCAGAAGATTGCACTATTTTATGTGAGATTGTAGATTTATCTTGGTCAAGCAGAGATCAATTTTGAAGGATTGGTCCATTTCAAGTGTTGGTTACTCTCATTGTTAATCTTAGGTTTAGTATTAATTTTAGGAATCTCTTTGAAACCCTATCCTTTTTCTATTTCTTTGATTATTGGGTTAAATCTAGGATTGAAGTATCACCAGTTTGTTAAATCTAATAGAATCGATTGAACATTTTGCTTGTAGTAAGGTCCCATTGTGATTACCAGCATTTTCACATTTCGTTACTGAGTTGTTTATGCACTGTCAAGACCTGACATTAGAGACCTTGGGGTTATCTCTTGAGGCTTGCCGATAGAGATTTACCTTTCAAGAGAGATAGGATATCATATTCTGTCTGGCTGTTATTGTGCAGAAAACACGATCAACATTACCTTACGATCTTGAGTTTGTGTAGCCGATCCTATAGGTTTTCCAAGAAGCAATGAGATTGAGTGAAGAATATCTTCCCTCTAGAGTTCCAATGGAAGCCTCGGCAATCAAACCCACATAGGCACCCGCGAGGGGATCTCCTCAGCAGAGTTGAAGCCCATGTGCCAAGGCTTGATGAAGAGCCCCACCTAGTTAAAGAAATAAGGGCCTCCTTGAAAAGCCCTATTTCTATCCGACATGCTTGAAAAAATAACCAGAAAATAGTTATTAGCCGCTAATAGGATCTCCATATCTCCTTCTGGGTTCCAAACCCAACGCGCCAAAGATTCCAGCATAGGTAAAGAAAGACGAAGGCCCAAAAATTTGCAAATAAGGGCATGATTACACCAGTATTCAACATCCTCTGAAACTTGCTCAGGTTGAATAACCAACACTAGGCGATCCTTGGATCTCTCCAAACAACCGTTTACTTCTTCTTTTTGAAACATCCCTTTTGAAGAGGAGACCCCTACCCCAGAATGGGGTTCACCTATCTATTCGTTAAAATTAGCATGCATTGAAGAAGACGGCTCTACCATCTCCAAATCTCGAGAAGAAACTTGAGAAGAGGCTAGCCCTCGATTCTCCATGGACTAAAGATCACAAACCCCAACAAAAGAGAGAGAAACAGGGCAGGGAACCCACAAACTCAGACTGTCACATGCCACCCGCCAAGGACACACTAAGCATGGATAACAGGTAGAAAACACCCGCCCACAAGTACAAAGGGTCAAAATCCCCTATCCGACTAGTAGATCCCTACGCACAAGCAACAAACCCCCCGAAAGCAGTAGAAAAGGCTCAGACGCCGAGTAGGAACACAGAGAACAGGATGAGCTAGGGCACGTGGGCCCTAGCCCACGCCAAACCACCACGCAGAGCCATCCCAGTTTTATGTTTTAATTTAATCACTTTATAAAATAAATTTAATCACAAAGATTAAATCACTTTACAAAATAAAATAATTAGTATGTAGATTTCTGGAAAAAACTGTGTGCAGATTTTTGATCCAAAAATCTGCACACAGTTTTTTCCAGAAATCTACATACTAACTATCATGGACTGTGAAAACAAAATGTTCTTAAAATAAAATAAATTTTAATTAATTAAATAAAATATTAAGCTTCTAACAACATCAATCAAGATTAATTAAATAATCACTAAAAACCATTATAAGAATTAATTAACATTAATTTCCCACTGAATATACCTTTCAAAATAATTAAACGATAAGAAAAATGTGGAAAACATAACAACAAAGCATACTGAAACAAGGATTGACGACACACTGTGACTAGGCTTGTGGCTTGACAAGGAAACCCCGCTACTATCTCCCAATCAACTATACCGTTGGGCAATTGACACACTCAAACCTATGGATCCAGGTGGAGCCGATGTCCTATACCTGCAATCCTGCATTCAAAACATATGTCACATATATATATATATATATATATATATAAGTCATAAATCAAACACACCGTGAAGAGAAAATTGCGGAATCAGGGCACTCGCAAGCGAGTGATGCAATCATGTTCCCTTCACCAATACAATGTCACATCAAAACTGACAAAACTAAAACATCAATTAACTACAGATGAGCATATATCAATATCAGCTCAAATAATCAACTATGCTAACCAGAAAGCATGTCATAATCAATAATCACCCATAAAGTGTGTCATCACATCACAATATAAAAACCATCATTGCTCCAATGTCAATGATCAAATAACAACATAGCATCATGGTCTATCAAAGTAAAAGCACTGTCTGAAAATATAAGCAAATCAGAGGAGTGCTACAATAATACCTTGTTTATTTGCATACACTTCCATATTTTCTATACATATATGTCACACGTATTGAAAAATATAATATTAGACAAAAATAAATCTTCTTTAATTTTTCTTTACTCGATATCCATGTTGTGTTATAGAGTTCTCATTCTAGGATGTAGGAGGGGAGGATTCTATCAAATGTTGAGGGCATTAAACTATGCTTCACTTCAGCCTTGTCAGTTTGAATAGAGTTATTAACACTGGGAGAGAATCTTACAACAAAAAATAAGACTTAAGCTTTCAGGACTCCATTAGTGTAGTACCCCTCCAGTTGCTACTATGTGTTTCAGTTTGTTTATGGATGATTGCTAGTTGTTTAGCTGATTTGGATATTATATTCATCTTTTATTATTTACGACATTGATGTTATGTTGTTTTTATACTCTGTGGATGACACGTTTGATATCTTGAACATCTGAATTATGTTTGTGAGTTGACATTATGGTTAACACAAATGTGACATGGTATATGTTGCTTTAGAGTCATTATGAGGTTATTATGATGAAATGGTTGTTTATGATATATGATGCTCGTCAGTTTTGGTGAAGAAGATAGTGTAGCACTACTCACTCGTGAGTACCTTGCTACATTGTGACTCTTCTTCATGGTGTGTTTTTTGATATATGTTTATATGTTTAACAGTGATGTTTTATGCAGATATAGGTACCGAGTATCGGCTCCACCTGCTTGAAAGGTCTGAGCATGCCCTAATCCAATGTAATTATGTGGTTTCAGAGATAGTGTCAGGTCCTCATTTAAGTCATCGTTCTTCATTGAACGAGTATCTTTTTGTCACCCGTTGTTTTGTGTAGTCTGTTTTTGTTGTGTCATTCTTGTCTGTATTGTTTTGTTTGGGAATTCAATAATTTAATTAAATGGCTTATTTGTTAATATATTTGATTAAATGTAAATTTGATTAAATATTAGATTAAATGTTTATGAGTAAGGTTTGATTTATTAAAATAAATTACACAAGTTATTTATTTAAAAGTGAATGTTAATTTTGAAAAAGGTAATTATTTAAATGTAATTGCATAATTAATTGTGCAAACTGGATTCTTGTAAAAAGTTAATATTTTAAAAGAGTTTGTTTTCAATAGGTGATAAATATCTGAAAACTTGTGTATGAGTTGAAGGGTAATATCTTAGATATTTAATGATTATAACTGATTGAGAAATTTTTGAATGCATGACTACAATCAGTTGAGTTTTGTAACTTGAGGTAATTAAATGCATTAAAAAGCTTTTGGGGGGTTATAATTTCATTCACGACAATTCTTCTAAAAAAATTTCACGGAGTAGTTTTTGGAAAAAAAAAAGAAAAGGATTGCACAATAGTTTTGATTGTAGAAATAATTTGGGAAAAAGAATTGCTTGGATTTCTTCATCAAGTTTTTGGTGTTATGATCGGGATTAACAGAAGCTACAGATTTTTCTTCAATCTTCATCGGTTACGAGTATTTAATCAGTTTTGGGAAAATAAAATTGGAAGGATTTGTTTGAGTTTTGGCCGTGGATCGAATCTGAAGGTTGCAATATTCAAGTTGGTTGAAAATCCAGGTTTTCTTCTTTATTTTGTGTATATTCGAATAGAGTTTTCTGAATGTTGTTATGGTATTTGATTTTTCCACATGTAGAGTTTGCTTGCCGATTTACCTGCACAGACATCAGAAACATAATTTTCTTTGATTAGTTTTAAAGAATCGAAGAAAATAATAGGAAAATTGAAAACGAGATTGAAAACCAATAGTAGGGAAACCTATTAGAGGAATCTAATAATTCCTTCATTGTTTTGGTTGTCTGTGTCATTGGCTAAATATAGTTGTTATTTATGTTGCATGATCTACGGTTTGCATGTTATGTTTTGTATCAATTTTGAAACCCCTTGCAGTGATTTTTCTTTCCTGAGGTTTCTATGTTTCATTTAGCATCACCGATATCTGTAATTTTTGGTTGCGTAGCCATACAAGTTGAATGAAAAATAAAACTATGGTTAAGGTAATTGACAATAGCTTAAATGAATCGAAACCAAGGCCTATCGGCCTATATCTTTACCATTGCCATATTCTTTTCCCTGCAAATTTCACACTTGGCCAGAATATTTATTGTTTCCTCTGTGCCTTCGAAATTCTTTTGGTATACCTACGTTGATTCTCTCTTTAGTCATTTTCAGATTATCAAATCAGAGGGCTGCCTTGGATGCCTGATTCTCCTTAATTTTCCTTTCCTTGGGTATGTCTAAACTTCTGTAGTTATTTTGTATCTATCGAACATGGTAGGGTAATTAGATTTTAAAATACCTTTCTGATATCATTAACAACCTGTCCCAACTACAACACTGGAACATAGAAGACTGTAGAGGTTCAAATTACTTGTCTAATTCCTTGGCAACTAGTCACGTCTGTAACCTTTGATAATCGAATGTTGTAGAGGATTAAATAATCTCTCTAATTCCATTGTCAAACTATCACAACTGTCGTAGTTGAATATGGTAGGCTATACATATTTAAATAAACTCTTTGATTTCATTAGCAATTTGTCATAGCTGTCGCACTTAAACATGGTAGGCTATATATATTTAAATAAAATCCCTGAAATATTGGCAACTTGTATTGGCTAAAGCACTTGAATATAAAAAAAAATTAAAAGGTTTAAATAATCTCTTTGATCCCATTGTCAATTTGTCTCAGCCATAGCACTTGAGTATAATAGGAAATTCAATTTCTTTTATGTAGTTTAGCATGTCCTCATTGGCACCATCATCTGGAGATTTTAGTTTGTTGTAAAAAATAAAAATAGATAAATATATTGTAAACTTATTTAGTACTCCTTTCCTGTAACTAGAGTTCACTTTAGAATTGAAATTCATGCATGGAAATGAAGTCAAGATAATTGTAGAAAAATATAGTGTATAAATATTCATTTATATTTGAAAATGTATTTTGCTTTAAAGTTGTTTAAAATTGATATTTGTGTTAATTTCATTTCATAAGATTTGAAAGTATTTAAAATGCATGTAACTTAGTTGAGTTTAACAATTTGTTCTTATCTATTAGAAGAACTTCAAAATAGAAAGTTAAAAAAAAATGATATTCTAAATCTGTTGAGATTATCTTAGTTAGTGCACGCTTTTAGCATCATTTATATCTCTTGTATAAAAGTAAATATTTATTCTTCTTTATAAATATATATATGGATATTGAGTTTTAATTTAATGGAAATTTCTATTACTTTGATTTATTAAGATGTCATAGTCTATGATTTATATCTTACTTAGTTGAAGTTTCGCTTTGCATGGTTGGCGTAACCAGCAACTAATTGTTTCTTAAGTTATCAAAGCTGCTTTTATATCTTCATTGTAGTCGCCAGACTTTCTTTAGTTTGGATGAGCATAAAACTGTAAATGCAAGTCAGCTGATTACATTTTATACACTGTACATTCATGTATTATCTTTTCTAAACTTTGTTTTGTTTGGAATCGGTGCTGAAAAACTCCATATTGGCATTTGAAAATAGATATGTTTGAAAACAAAAGAAAATTTGTTTAGATGTGTTTAAAATATACTAAGCTTTTGTGTTAACGAATTATGTATTAGCAAATGGATATGTGTTAGCGAACCGATATGTGTTACCTAACAGTGTGTTAATGAATCCTCTTCCCTAGGTTCACTGCCTATAATGATTTTAAAACATACATTTGAAAACATAAAAGAATCTGCTTTGGTAAGACGTGGATGTGCTGAGTGGATAAGAATATATGACGCCATCTTCAGCTTCTGAGATCTTTCTAAATTCACTGTAGCTAAATAAAGCAAGGGTGATATTGACTATGTTATTGGTCCTGATTTTCTTTATAGCCGCGAATCTTAGAATGCTTAACATTCATTTGCATGCATAAGATCTACCTGTTTAAGTTTTTAAATATTTAAAAGTTTAATATCTTTGCATGGTGTGTTATCTACTTGTTCCTTGCTTGAGTTATTCTCATTTGATTTCTAAATTTCATGGCTAAGATAACTATATTTAAAAGGATTATAAGGATCTAGTGAAATTCTTTATTTAAGGTATTATGAGACTATATGGTCTATGCCATGTGAATGATGTGATCATTCAAGATTTTACTTTTCGTGCTTAATGGTTAATTCCTTTGTATCTGATTTTTAGTTATGTTTACCTTTTCTTCCAGAGGCTAGAGTATTGATTTTAAAGAAAAAGAGCTTTTAATATTGGTTTATTGATGTTTTAATACAGTGCTCTATTTTGGGACTTTTCCATGCAATAGTTATTTGTTACCTTTGGGGTGTTTGAACTGTTCCATGATTGAACCATGAATGAGATGTGTTTTATTATGGCTTTGTTTGATACACATTTTGGCAGTCCTTGGTATTTTGATGTTTGATCATGTTTATAGGAAGAGTGGCTTGCGATAGGGGCCAAAACCCTAAGTGGTTGCCAGGGTAACCTATAGTGGGTTTTTGTAATTCAATGAAAACCTTAATAAATAAACTTGGGGTTCATTAAATAATTAAGATAAACGGAATGCCTCACCTAGTGCTTTAATGCTTGTATAGATTAAGGGTAGGTTGAGAAGGCCTGGAATGGCTTAGTTGTCCACCTTGTCTTCTTGAAAGGTAATTCGACTCCACATGAGTATGTCTAGGGGCCGAGAATCGATAGAGACTGCCAGGGTAACTCTGGAGGAGGACCGGTAGTCTAGGAAGATTCACCAGGGTAACCTAGAATAACTATGTGATGACGCTCTATCTTGAAACATGTTTGTGGTCTCTTATGTAGAGTCACATATGTTACTGTTGTTGCCTCTGGGAGTTTATTTGTGATCTTGTAATCAAGATACTGTCTTGTCATTATGTGTTGTCAGCCATGTAATGGAACATCTATTCTTTGTTGTCTGTTTCACTATTTTGTGGACCTGTCATTATCTACTAGCACAGAGGGAGTGGACCTTCGGGTTTCACTGGGTAGGGAGGAAACCATGCTATTATCCACCATTGGGTCCTCTTACAGATATTTCTATACTTGGATAACATTGTTCGTTGAGCAGGTTCCTGTCACTTTCTTGTTTGTGACGATGGACGTTGAACATGTTCGAAGATGTGGATGTTAGTTTTGAGGATATCATTATCTTCTTTGTATATTTACCTCATGTGTATGAGAGTACTCATTGTATCGACATTATGATGTATCGAGATTTATTAAAATCTCACTTGTAATCTGGATATGTATATATCTTGACTGTTTAAATTTTATGAAAGTGGATCATTCATGAATGTGATTTGTACTTATGTTTATGACTTTAATATTAGGGTGTGATGATCTTATTTATTATGTTTAGGTAACATCGTCTTGGAATCCTTAAGACATTTGTTTAATTGAATGACTTTAAAAAAAATATATTTGGTTAATTTGTTACTTTATGCTTTGTTTTATTGGATTCCCTAGTAGGGCATTACAATTAGAGTATATACTCTTGATTGAATCCAACAATCTCAGGGACTCAATTAGTGGGCAGGTGAGATGCATATGTAAATGTTGTAACAAGTAAATGAAAAGAAACTTTTCATGCTACAATCAAATAAAAATAATTAATGGTGATTATGGTAGCAACAAAAGCACTGAAACATACATCCAGTAGCAATAAAGTCGACGAGAAAAAAAGGGGCAGAGTTTGCAAGAAAAATATTAAAGAACCCTATCAATGCAAAATTTATGTGAAATGAAATGAACTAAAATAAATCTCCCTACATTTGCTAATTCAATATATTTATAACAAGCAGATTTGATATGATTCAAAGATATTTGATTTGATTCAAAGATATTTGATTTTTTCAGTTGCAGATAATATTTTTGCAGATTTGATCCCAAATTTGATTTTATCACAAATTCAAGATTTGATTTTTACAGAAGATTTTTCTTCAAATAGCAATTATCTGCTGAAAAATCATTGATGAAAAGCATGTAGTTTAATGGCAATACAAAAGTCATATGATGGTGTGAGACATCAGGCGTGACACAACATTCCACCATCCTATTTTCTAGTAATATAGATAATCTTTGTGGTGTTAGACAACTTCCTGGCTAGAAGCTAGCACCAAATATAGCCTATCGGCTAAAGTAGTATTTATTCTTTTGTTGAGATCTCGTAGTATATATATTTATATATATGTATGAAGTCTAGTATTTTGATATATAATATAAGAAGAATAAGAAATTAAATAAACTAGCAGTTGCATGTGCAAGCATGCAACAATTAGCTGATAGGGTGGCCCGCAAATGGTTATTCAATGGGAGCTAAGGAACAAACTTTTTTTTTGGAATGCTATGTGAGGTATAAATAATCAGTCATATTTGGAATTGTCTGATTGAGTCAAAAAAGGGAAAATGTGCTAGTAAGCCAATAGGAAACAACGTGAGATTACTTCATAGCATGGGGTGAATCTTATGATTTTGGACTTTATGTAGGATAAAATAGGTGAAGTAGATCATAATTAACAGAGATGTTGGAAAATTGATCAAGCATATCGATACATATGTATTAAAGTTAAAGCCAACATATGTGTGCATTGGAAGATATCAATTTGAATAGCCTAACTTGAATATATTATAAATTGGTTAATTTTGGCGTAAAGATTATTTTATATGTGTTCATTTAATTTGAGAATTGTAAAGCATTATAAACCTCATGTTATAGTCCACTTATCCATTCTTATTTGACACATAGTGCATGTGAGATTAAGAACCATTTCTATAAAATGTGAAATTGGTCTTTGCATTTTTACATCATAATTTATTAGTTGAAAATTGATTATGAAAATGTAAAATAAAACCATAGGTCATGTCGAATGAATCTTATTATTTACAATATATTAATTAATCTTAATTTGAAGTAATTAATCATCAATAACTTTATTTTTATTAATATGTAATATTTAATAATTTTAGTTACAATAGTTATTTAAAATTGATTTTAATTAATAATTGTAGGAATCACAAGTAAATAACAGACTATTGGGAATCCATAGTAAAGTAATTCTCAACGAATATGATTTTTGAATAAATTTATTCTTAAAAAATTAGAATTGAAAAATTAATTAGAATTTAAATTTTTCAATAATTAATTTTTTAATAATAGTAATTTATCTCCAAAATTGCAGGTATGATATAATTCTAGGTCTATGTTAGCTTTATATTTATTAAACATAGATGCACATTTATATTTGATCATTTTGTCTAGGTTAATCAATCAATCGATAATTTATTATTTAATTATCTTAAACTACATATGGATACGAATACATGGCAGAGTTGAAGTTGTGAATTAAATAATATATATGAAAAGTATCGAACACTAAAGGATTTTTCTTTGTTGAAGAGTTATTACTTATGCCTTTAATTAGTAATATTCAATAAAAAAGTATTTTTTTAAAAAAGTTAGACCATAACTTTAGGTATGACATTTTTTTTGTAATGCTTATGTGGCACCAAATAATTTATTACTTTGATGTTATTTATTTTGATTATTTTTTATTTGAATATTAGTTATGGTGGTCATCACTAATAGGAAAACAAATTATATAGGGGCAAATATCAGTTAGAGAGTAAATATGTCCATAGGGGAAAATATTAGTTATGATGGTCATCACCAAAAGAAGAATGTGATGACACACATATTTTGCATTGTTAGAAGAATTGAAATAAAAGGTATGCCTTGTTTTGTATGAAAACAATCATGCATTTGAATTCAGAAAAGATATTCTACTATAACCTATTGTAATAAAAAAGGAAGCATAAAAAATGAGCAATTTTAACTACAAAATGAATATAGACAATGTGAAACTAAAAATAATTAATAATATTTACAATTGGTTCACCAAATCTATCTATTGATATCTAAACATTATATAGTTGGGAGTGATGAACATATTTTTTGGAGCGTACATGCTGAAGTAGATGTTTACACAACATGTAATGCACATAACCATATTGTGAAAAAACTAAGGCGCACACATTAGAACATTGTTGCCCTCTAGTGCATGCAGTAACAAATGTTATAAAATTCATGGCAAATAGAATGACTTGTAATTTTTTGAGAAATGCAATGAATTCTAAAGTCATGGAAAATGCCATGAATTTTATAGCATTCGCCTGCATTCTCTTGAGGGAAAAATAGCTACTCTGTTTCTTCATCCTCGCAGTCTTAAATGCAATACGTGTTTCACAAATATTCAAGCAATGAACTGGATATCCCATGCTTAGAATTATGTAGGTTTCTCTCTACAAAAGCAACATGCTCATTAGCAAGAATAGTTTCATGTTTATGAATTACATGGTATGCCATCCACTATGCTCATCTATGTATGAAGGAAGCCAAATTCTTGGTAGAATTAAATTGCATTGCAAAGAAAGTGAGAAAAATAATTACTAATATTTACAATTGGTTCACCGAATCTATTTATTGACAATGTAAAAGTTTTATACTTACATGTATTGTTGATGGTCTTTAACATGGGCGCGCAACATTGGGTCGAGTTGCTAGAGCAAGAAAGAATTTGAAATAGGGGTGAAGCCACAATAGTGGTTTACAATTGAAGTGAGGAAGGAAAACTCACAAAAAATGAATTCATGGAAAAAAACTTGATTTTAGGGGTTCGTACGAACCTATTGGTTCGACCAAACCAATTAGGGGTTCGGTAGAACCTAGGTTCAGCCGAACCCTCTTAATACTTTCCCGCCAAAAAATCCATCAAAACCACTTATAGAAGGGGGGTTTGAACGAACCAGGGTTTGAATGAACCCCTAGGGGTTCGCTCGAACCCCTATGGGTTCGTTTGAACCCCCTTTATTCCTCATCCCCCCTCGAGACAGAAAAAAAACTTGAATTTTGGAACTTCAAAGCTCAGTTTGAGGATGAAAATGGAGGAATATTCACAAACCCAACTGGAATCGGTAGTCCTCGAACGAGCTATCCAATGAATATAATTTTAATATGTTTTGGTTTTATTATGTATTTGTTTTTAGTTTTATTAAACATAGGTTTTTCATTGAAAATGAAGGTCTCTTCTGCACATGTGGAAAAATAGCAGATTATCAAATTTTTTTTGAAAAATATGAGTGCACCAGATATTGAAGTCCTTGATCCAATAGAAAAAAAATATTGACTTTCGATATATACAAAAAAAGTTATGCATTATACGATCGCGCTATGTCTGAATTGTAATTGGTTTGACTTTGAAACTTTATTAAAGAAAAAATATTTAATAAAAAACTATCTAACCAAGTGGAAGCACTAGATATTAGAGTTATGAATCTAAATTCGAAAGAATTAGAATTTTATCCTTCATGGAAAAAAATTTATGCGTTAAACGGTGCGTGTCACTTTTAAAAATGTTGTTTTTTGAAAAAAACTAGTTTTCGTGGGAGATGGAAAAAGAAGTGGAATCTGATTCCAAAATTTTTGAAAAGAATGTTTTTAGAATTTATAGACAAAATGTGATGAGACTCTAGTTTGCATCATCTTCAAATTCTTCACGGTTTAGCCGCTATAGGTGCCCGAATGTGAAGATTTAGTTTAAAAAAATAATTTCAGTGCCCAGTTTGGCCAAAAATTGTAAACCACTATTGTGGGATCACCCATAGACAGTTTCTAATACAACAATTTTCTTGAATGTCATTGTATCTGTGTAGGATTATAAAGGAAATAATATAGATATAGAATAGAAGAGGTTAGTATTATATTTGTAAATAGAAAGTGATAAAATCAAGTATTTTGTATGCATGGTAGCCTGGTAAATAATTGTGTATAAGCAATCTTTTGGAGAAATTGAAAAGAGAGCTATGGAAACAATGAGAAATATAGTGAATTGCATAGAGTATGTTTTTGGTACAAAAGTGGATGTGAGAATCTAGTTGTCCATGTATATAAGCAGCAAGAAATGTGTGATGATGAAAGGAAAAACCACTAAACCCATGCTCGTTATCCTCCCTACCATATTGGCATCATGAAGCCCCATGGGCTCTAGCCAAACCCCCGAGCAAGTAAGTGAAGCAAGGACCATGGAAAATTTCATGGACGCTTATCATATATTGCAAAATAAGAAAGTTTGAGGGAAGATGGGTATTCTCAAACAAGATTTGTAATATTGTAGTCTTTTTTTTTGATGTGACAACTTGACGAAAAAAGGTATGCCAAAAAAGAATTGGCATGATGGGATTTGAAGATGGTTGAACAAACATAGAAAAATGGAATATATAGAAGACTTTAAAAGGCCAACCATGACATTGTGGCTAGTTTATTTGAAGAGAGAAACATACACCATTGTCATGTGCTTTTGGGGATAAACAATGCGATGCAATCAAAAAATTGTTTTCCCTTTGAGAATGACATGACAGTGGTGTGTGGTTGCCTTCGACAATCACATAAACCATAATCTACTATTACTGTAAAAGGGGAAATCTTAAATGGAATTTCTTTTGTTGGAAAGCAATCATACATTTGATTTCAACAACAAAAGCACTAAACCCACGCTTATTCTCCTCCCTACCATATTGGCATCATGAAGCCTCATGGGCTCTATCCAAACCCCTGAGCAAGAAAGCAAGGTAAGTTCCATGGAAAATCTCATGGACTCTTACCATATATCACACAATAACAAAGTTGGGCAGAGATAGGTGTTTTCAAACAAGAAGTTGCATTCCATGGCTAACATGTATATGCAGGAATGTGTTTGTGAAACATGGGCACATCTAACAACCAATAACTAGAAAGGAAAAAAATGTAGTCATGTATAAAATGAAAACCAAGCCAACCATGAAATTGTAAATGGTTTACTGGAATGGAGCAACATACACCATTTCCATGTGCTTCTAGGGATAAACAATGTGATGCAATCAACAAATCATTTGTCCTCTTAGAAGCAAATGGAAATGGTGTGTGATTGCCCTCCATAATCACATACACCACAGTCTACAATGGTTGTAAAAGGAGAAATGTTAAATGGAATTTTTTCCTGGGAAAGTAATCATACATTTGACTTGAGAAAACATAGTGTAGTCTACCCATTGCATTGTTGCATGTGTGTAAATTTATCTTTACAACATACATAAAAGAAATCTTATATGCATATAGTTGTTTATGGAGATGGAAATTTTCCCCAAAGTTATAACAAAATTTATATTATGCGAGTTTAAATGTATCTGTATAAAAAATACAATTGCAATATAAGGAAGTACATAGTAAAAATGGTGATCGAATTGACAAGCCAACTATTACATAGACTGCCAACTGTTACATAATGAATAATTTTCTTTGGGAAACTGGGAAAAAGAGTATTATAAAACATATTGATACAACACAACCAATGTATGCAACCGTTGGCTTGTCAATTCAAAATTCAAGCTACATTATTTGGAACTAAATATTATAGACAAAATAGAGAAATTCTAAAAGAACTATTAGAAAAATACTTAAGAATCAGAGGTAAATGATAGATGATTAGAAACCCACATTAAACATATTAATACAAGACAAGTAGTCGATGTAAGAGTTGGCTTGTCAATTCAAAATCCCTCATGTGGGAAAATAGTTACCATTTGGCTTCCGCGTATGGAGGCAACCAAGTCCACCACCGCCAACCTAGATAAGAAACAACCTCTAGCACTTGCATAAATAGGCCTGGGTAGTTTGTTGCAAGGAGCTTCAAATAGATGAGGGAAAAAAATAATAAGTATTATTTAGCTTGTGAGAAAATCACTACAATACATCCATAGCATTCAATGATATAGCATTGAGATGTTAATAACAGAGCATTTAATGGTGTAGTATATGTAACATGTTCATAACACCACAATGGATCTTTCGAAAATGCAACTGAATCAATATATTTTCATGCACATTTTAGAGTATACTTTCCCACACTACAAGATTGAAAATTATAAAATTTTGTAGATTGGTGTAAACTACAAACATAACATTGACCTGTACATTTGGATTGCTTTTAATTTCTTTTGGTCTATGTATGTTTTTTAGCCTTTGGTTATTGTTCCTTATTAACTTTGTGCATATTTGGTGCTATAGGCATTATCCACAGCACAAGCTATGTATATTAACAAACTATTCATAGTCGTAGTTTACACTTTCTATTCTCCATATGTTAAAGTTCTATTTAAAATGGGTTTTTCATCATCTATCATTTGAGGAATTGTCGAAGAGCTGTTAGGAGAACACTTAAGAATCACAGCTAAATGACACATGATCAGAAACCCACATTAAATAGAAGTTTAAGAGAGCTAGGAAAACATACATAGAAAAAAAAATTGAAAACAGGCCAAAGGATTTTGTTCATCTATCATTTACGTGTGATAATTGTAAAAGAGCTGTTAGAAAAATGCACAAGAATCACAGGTAAATGAAAAATGATAGGAAAACATACAGAGGCCAAAAAAATCAAAAACAGGCCAAATATTTCCATCCATCTGTCATTTACGTGTGATTCTTAAATGTTATTCCAATACCTCTTACAACTATTACATAGACTGCTCGCCTTGTACCAATATTTCTCCTCGTACTGTAATGCCCCGTCTAAATAACCTAAGAATGTTGCAAAAGTGAGATAAAAGTGTAATAAATTTTTTTAAGAGTATTAATATTATGTTAATTAGTTGCATACATTCTTAGGTTAAACGACGTTACACTACTTTGAGTTTTCCTTAAGCGACTTAAGTATTTCGCATTGCACTTAATAATTCATAACATAAAATAAACATTGCATAATAATTTAAATTTCCATTCAAGATATATTAAAGTACAAATACATTTCCATACAATGCAATGATATAATGTTACATTACTCATCCATCTGATGAGGTAGTTCAAATGATAGATACAATTTACAATTACATTGATCACCTCTTATACAATTGAGGGATGTTTTCAAATACATGTTTACAAAATACAATGAGGAAAGTATAGAAGGAATCCATGTGCGAGCTCTCCATCCACGAAGCGCTCTATGCAACGAACAAACTAGGGACCCAACAGAGTAAGGTGAACGTTCCACCCAATCATGTGGTACCCGTAGGTCCACCCCCCGTGCTAGGAGATAGTAACAAGGCTACCTAGACCTAATCTACTAACCCTAGACACTAGTACAAACACACTATTGGTTACATTGCTTCCAGATTTGACAATTGATTTGAAACACAATCAGAAGGTTTAACTGTTATTCTAGGTGGAGTGTCATCACAACGATGCAATGGTTACCCTGGTGTTTCTTCCTAGGTCCCGACCCCCAATCCTTGGGTTACCCTGGTAACCTCTTACGAAACCCGGCCCCTATTGCATACAGTTGCGGAATCGAATGCCTCTTAAAGAAACGAGACACCGATTTGCCATTCCAGGCCTTCTCAACTTATACTCATGACTGTAGAAGCTCAAGAGTCATAAGAGAGGCATACATAACTTGTTAGATGTTTTAACTCTATCTACTGTGTACTTTAGTTTTCACTGATTTACTTAACTAATCGTAAGTTACCCTGACACCACTTTGTGTGTCGGCCCTTACGACTAGCCACTCCCCTAACATAACAAGGTTACTAGGTTTACAAGACCAGGGTTTACAAAGTGCACAAAAGATCAACATATAATTGCCAAATTACCACAATAAAGGTCTCAATTTCGTTTACAAAATACAGTGCACTACCCTAGATTGTTCACACACAAGAAACCATAGTTTATTTTACTTCCCAAGAAAGAACTACATCTGGAAGACTTGATTATTTTAAAACTTTTCCCGACTTGCCCAATCACAAAAGAATTAAACCAGTTCTAAGCAAATAGAATTTACATATCTAATTTTTTTGGATATACTAAATCCATATGTCACAGCGTGAAAACATCATATCTTTAAATAGCCTTAATTAAAAATAATTTATTTCAAAATCAATAACTATTTCATATAATCAACTCCTTCAATTTTCACAAATATATATAATAATCATTTTCCTATACTTCTAAAATTCCAATTTTTACTATATTTACTAAACATTTATTTAATTAAATCTACATTTATAAAAATAAATGTATTTTTCTTACTCTTAATAATCAAAATCTTATTTAAACTTTTCCAAAAATATATAATTACAAATATATATATATATATTTATATATTTATATATATATATTTATAAATATATATATAATTTAAAATAAAAGTTTGAATTTTTCAACAACAAAATAAAATCCGAAATTAAACTTTAACCTAAATTTTAAACTCTAAAAAAAATTAGGGCCCATAGCCCTGCTACCGCGCACAGAGCCGCGCACAGTGGGGAAGCGCTGCCTTCGCAGCCCGCCCCACGGGCTCGGCCGCGGTGGCTGAGCCGTGCGCTGCCCGCATGGGCGGCGCTGGCTCAACCCCCGCCGCCTTGCCTCTGCAGGGAACGGCTGCGGGGAGCCTTTCCCCCGTCACTTAGAGCTTCGGCTCTTTAATATATATATATATTTTTTTTAAACACTTAATTTAAATATATTTAAAAAACAAAACAGTGAATTTAATAAAAATCCGACTACGGATTTTCGCCCGTACGGCGAATTTTATATTAATTTTTTTTTTAATTCCAGAACAATATACTCATATAAATTTATCCCTAAATAAATATCAAAAGAACCTTTAAACACATAAGTCATTTTCTCATTTTCTGATGAAGTTTTCTATAGAATTTTCTACTGTGAATCTGGAAAATTTATGTGTTTAACAAATATTTTTCTTTCCTCAAAATTTTCTTATAATACAGTTGGAAAATTAAACCTTTTTGCTGTTTATTTCTAAAAGAATCTTTCAGTCAATACATAATAAAATTCTTCTCTAAAAAGTCATTTTCCCTAATCTTTATTCCAGAATATTTACAGGAATTCTCAAAATTGTTTTTCTACAAACAGATTATCAAGAAAATGAAATTTATTCTTCTAATTTCCTTTTCAAAAACAAGAAAATCGAATTTAAAAAAAATAAAATACCTGTAACAAGAAGATTGTCTGTGACTTGAAATTTTCCTGTAGAAGAGAGGATCCTTCTTTGCCCGTAACACACACAAAGCTCCAAAACTTCTTCTACAAACACACAAGATTTTTCCACCCAAGAATCTCCCACCAAGAAATACCACCAAGATCTTTTGAAAGATCTTTCACCAGAATAACAACTCCAACAAAGAGAAAAATACCAATTCTTAAGAAATTTTGGGTTTTTACACACAGAGAAATAATTTTGCCAGTCTTCAGAAAAATTTTCCTCGAGGCAATAGAATAACCCCGTGCAATTTATGAGATCCTCAATATCCTCCGTAAAAATTTTCAACAACCCCAAATGAAAATTATGGCACTCACACACATGTCGAGAGGTTGTTGAGAAAATATCTTCTCCACCTCTCGGCAGTTTTTGCCATTCAATAATTTGCATGAGATTTAAATTTTATTAAATTTAAAATTTAAAATTCAATTTTCCAATTGCATGCAAATAATCTATTTATCTAATTTAAATACTAAAAATAAATTTCCAAATACAATTTAATTTACATGCAAATTATTATTATTTTTATTTTCTAATCTATTTAAACACAATATAATTTATGCACTTAATAATTTAATCTAATTAATTAATTTATTTAATTAAATAGTTAAATCCTTTTAAAGATCAACTATTTAACTAATTAAACTAACTAATGTATTAAATTATTAAATAACTAAATTTCAATCATATTTAAATATTAATTAATAACAATAAATAAAACACAATGATTAACATTAAAACATAAGCAAGTTTACCTTTTCAAAACAATTTAACCAACAAACACATTACAAAACAACCTATGACCCAAACTAAAAACTGACAACGTACTAATACTAAGGTTAGAGATTGGACTAGGATAAACCTAACTACTATCTCCCATTCAACAATTCCGTTGAGTCTTGACACGCTCAGACCTGATTACACAGGTGAAGTCGGTGTCATGTACCTGCAAATCCTGCAACCAAGCAAACAACGTACATACATGTATATATATAAAGCATTAAAACAGACACACCATGCAAAGAAAATCACAGATACCGCAGGGCACTCGCAAGCGAGTGATGCGATTCTGTTCTCCACACCAATACACTCACAGAGAACTGACTCAACAAATATTGTTAGTCCATCATAAACATGTGCACATCCATAAACAACTGAAAGTAAAAATCTACACTAAATCATGTCATGTCTGAAAACAATAAACATCACACAGAGTGTCATCATGTCACAGAATAATCCATCATCGCTCAAAACCAGCGATCCAAGTTTCCAACAAAACA